>MJUU01040172.1:53747-72988 GCA_002080025.1 Modiolus philippinarum
CCCCCCCCCCTTATGGATAAATTATGGGTTGACCCCCCCTCCAGCAGACAGTCTGGATCCGCCACTAATCAAAATGGATTTACCCTCCCTTTGGTCCGTTTGGATTCACAGAACTTATATTACATTGAAATCGAAGATTTCAAACCCTTTCAATCTCAAATTCTTCGGATTTCATTAACCATTATTAATACATACAAGACAATTGATCCCAATTAAAGGAATATAACCATTTAGCAGAGACATGTGTCTGCATACAGCAACAAACCATCAACAATTACATGAATTCAATTAACTACAAAATTACAATATCAAGATATACCCCTCTCATCAATTGTAATGACTGTTTTATAGCATCAATTGTAATGACTGTTTTATAGCCCCTCATGAAATAGCTCTATGCACTTGTGCATATGAAATTTCGGCAAACAGGTTTTTTGGACACAAAAGGGGGAAGGATGGGCCCCTTTCTGACTTTGTCAGTAATCTAGTTGTATTTACTTATAATGAATAGCCAAAAAAACAAAATTCGTTATTTAATGTACCATAAGAAATTTAAAGAAATGACATTCACCATGAATTTATTTTCATACTATCAAAAAGGAAGAGACATGATCTACCAAAACATAAGTGTACATACATTCAATGATAGAGATATTTAAATTTTAATTGCTTTTTAAAATTTTCAAATCTAACTATGGAGAGTGGATAAATTATGGTAAAAATCCGGGTAATCTTTTTCTATAATGATAAATGATAAACACCGAGAATTGCATTCTTACAGACTTTGCGGGAAATAACACGGGGCTTTATTCATCATATGTGGAATATGAAAATTTATTCATCCTGTCAGAACCAGAATATCATTATCACATTATGCAGGTGTTCAAATTTGAGAAAAGGGACTGCACTGCTTCTAGGCAAGACAGCCGGATATTTTTTTTTCTGTAAGGCTGTTGATTTTTTCATTTTCTAGTTTTACGAACCCTCCTACTTTAGAAATTTAGGCCCAAATTTGAATAAAAAATTTGCTTTTTGAATTTTTTTCCTACCATACAAATATTTGGTCTATTATTCAAAAAATTTCTATTATCTTAATCCAAAATTACAGTTTTTTTGCCCGACCTAAATTTTTCTAGAATTTTATTTTTTACTCAGTTTGACCTTCCTCCTGCCCACCAACATTTAGGAAAAAGTTCGTAAAACCAAAAATTAAAAAAACAGTGGCCTAAACAAGTAAGGGGGAAATTAATAGAAAAGGTTAGGGAAAATCCTTTTCGATGCATTTACAACCGGTGTGTGTTTCACTTTATGGTTGGCCACATTGTTGAATTTTTTTTACCCTTTTTGACCCCTATACCCTTATAGCATGTACAGGGTACTATTACACTGTTGCTACTGATGATAAATGCAACCTTTCCGAAAACTATATAGTGCTAAAACGTTTTGAAACATAGCACAAACAAAGTGTTAAACAAAGCAATGCAGATGAATCTATTAGTACTACAGGTTTGTTTCATGTAAGCAAGTTATGTTTTTGTGTACTGATAAACTGATCATCTTCTTGCATTATGATCAACCAAAAAAAAATCATATCGGTCCTTGAGATGTTCTGTGTTCAACTCTTTAATGAAATGTAACGCTGTAGTCGCCATTTATCAAATACAAATTTGAACATTGTCCCAGTTTTATGTAGTTTGCTGCCACTGGATCCATCCCAGGTCCCGTTTCTCAGGCCAAAATGTAACCGAAGGCTGCCAGTTGTTTGAGTTTGTGCCAATAAAATATTTGTATTTGTATTTGTATGACAGAACGCAAGGGTTTGACTTTGAAAAATCTCTGAAGGAACTTTTTTGTGTTAAACAGAACTAATATCTATTCAGAGTTTAATTAAAATAATTTTGATTAAATTTAACGTCATTCAAAGAGTTTAGATTAATTATTATAAGTTTCGTTTTTTCAACAAATTTGCAATTTTTATCAATTTTCACGTTAGCCAATCAAATCGACATTCTTGCGTGTATTTCATTCATATCGTGTACACACACGATATGAGGAAATACACGATTGAAATGATTTATTTCGTTCATTCAGTGTAGATGTTCCGTGTATAGCGTGTATGTATGCAACTAATCGTTTGAAGCGTGTATGAATGCAACGAATCGTTTGAAGCGTGTATGAATGCAACGACTCGTTTGAAGCGTGTAATTCATTCCGTTTTCCGTTCGCTCCACTCGCGTGTACACAGTGGATTCATTCCGGCAGTGTATTCCTTCCTTTTGGATAAAATGCACTAGGGTAGAATATCAACAACATCTAATTGACCAATCACAATGGAGTACTGACCGTGACGGAATAAACATCAAGGTAGAAATACAATAGGTTGTTTATATAGCCGGAAATTCTGCACACCGGAAAGAAAGTACGTATACGCTTACATACACTCCGTTCGCGTTCCGTTCATGTTGTAACGTTGAGCGTTCAACCAACTGTAGAAAAAATACAGGTGTAGTATATATTATTTTTATTTCTAGGAAGTGCATGTACCATACAGCACATACCACAATTTTCGACAGCATTTGAGCATATTTGAAAATGGCCCAACATAGGAACAAAATAAACTGCTGAATGTCTATGCTTCGTTTATAGTGTAAGAGAGGTTTTTTTTTTTACAGGGTTCGATATTAAATTTAAGGCCAGCTTGCGACCATCTTTGGATAGGTGCATATCTGTTGTGCAACACCCATGGACTTTTTTAATCATGTTTGGATCCTATAACGGTTCAATTTTAGAGAAGATCTTTGAAAGTGTTTCTGAATAGTCCAAAATTTAAACATTTTTTTTTCATCCAAGCACTAGCACTATTGTAATAAAGTTTTGTTCCGGTTGAACAAATACTTGTAGTATCAGAGGAAAAAAAATATTTCCCGATACGGTCCGATTTAAAACCATGTTCCCCGCCGGCGGCCAACCTAAGACTATTGCAATCAAGTTTTCTTTCAACTGAACCAGAAGCGTTGTTTCAGTGAAGAAAATCCAATCATGTGTTTTTCAATATAGTCCAATGTTGAAATGTGTTCACCACTGTCGCGGCTATCTTGAATAAAAACGGTGCAAACCTGAAAAACAGTCTTTTAAACAGGGGACTTCACAACCACTATATAGTAGTCAAGTTTGGTTTCATTGACAAAGTAATTCCGGGAACAATCTCTGAAAGTGTTGCCAAATAATTCAAGTTAATATACCCCGCTATGTGGCGGCTATCTTGGATACAGTGACAACAAGAAAATAGAAAATTGCAAAATACAAAGGCTCTCAAGAGCCTGTTTCTCTCACCTGGACTATGACCTTCTGACAATCCCAGAGGCAATAAGTGTAATGTACTGTTGCCACTTGCTTCCACCTTGGAAGACATAAAATCATTATCAATACAGCTTTTTAAATGAGACCACCTTTCTGTTGCTGTGATTTCCGAGACGACTTTTGAATGCATAGTCCTTTGCAATTCATGTTCTCGGCTGGTGGCCATCTTAGATTAGAAAGGAACATAAAAATCACAAACTTTGAAAACGGCCCCATACAGACTATAGAACCAAGATTGGTTCAAATTGGCTAAGTGGTTTCAAAAGAGAAGACATTTGAAGGCCCCTTTGTTAAACTAAATAGCTCTTCACTGGTGGCCATCTTGAAAGAGGTACGAACATAAAAATCACAAGCATCGAAGGAGACTATTCAAGGAGTGTTGTGACTAAGTGCTCTTCCAACTGGCCCACTGGTTTCAGGGGAGACAATCTTTAAATGCATTTCCCATAGGGTCCCTATGTTAAACTATGTTTACAGCTATTGGTCATCTTTGATGAGGTATGTATGAGCCAGACTAAATATTTGAAGGGTACCACCCAAGTGTTGTACTGTGACAAAGTTTAGTTCCAATTGGTTCAGTGGTTTCAGAGGAGAAAATATTTGAATGAAAAGTTAACGACGGACGCAAAGTTATGTATAGACAGGTGAGCTAAAAACTTTATCACAGAGACGACACAAGAATTTTGATTCAAGTTATCCAGACGCAGTACGTCAAAATGTGGCCTTATCTGCAACATTCAGAAATTTAAATGCAGTTTTATGTACCACTTAAATTAAAGTGTTCAAATTCCTTGAAGTTGAAAGATAATTTCGATCATATCACATCCTAAAAGGCTAACTATGTGTGTGCGGGTGGGGTGTTGTGGGGTGGTGCAGACTGGACAGACATTCTACCTTTTCTGAGGTTCGCAGATAGAGTGTTCGTTTTGTGTGTCTGTGTCTGTGATTTATTTATTTATCTATTTATTTTTTTTTTGTTTTTGTTTTTTTTTTTGGTTGTTTTTTTTTTTGCATTAAAATGCATATACATGTATGATGTAAATAAGATTCTTCATTTCGACAAACTACTGCAATTGGTGAAGTTAGAAATTGAAAAAAAAACTTAACCTATAGGACTAGGGTACTAGGGTACGTATCGTCCCTTTCATATATTAATGGGAAGTTTTACATAAAGTAAATTGTGGATTTTAAAGGACTTAGAAATATACTTGGAAAGAAAAAACGTTTACATAGGCACCTCAGAAAATAGCTAAAATACCAACATTCTGAAACATTTTAATCAATAAATTCCATACTGTTTGGGAGTAAAAGAAATGGGTGACCTTTTTTAAAACATATTTTGGTCACATCTTAACAAAGTTTGCAAACCCCCGCGATCTACTCAAAATACTAATCCGATGTGCAGATTCTGTCACTAGAACTTCAACAGTTGGTTTGTGTGCAGAAAGATACAAATCAATTAAGTCCCTCCCTATATCATATATCTCTTTAATATGAGAGGGGATAGCGCTTTTGAAACATTCAACAATGTTTTTCACTCGTTTGTTTTTAATTGTTTAATAATGCTCACCTACTTCACTATTAAATACTGGTCTCGGTGTATGTTCTCAAGGGGTGCAACACGTGCTCATTAACACGTGTGTTTATTTACATTGTATGTATTCATTTACGTGTACCGACCAATCAGATAATGTACAATCATAATCCAGTACCAAATTTTTGGTACGCCTCGTTTCAGCGTTACAAGTAAATATACTACGTGAATCCAGACTCATACATTTATAAAAAAGAAGTGTATGGTATTATATGGATCTTATCGTAAGACCTCGTTGAGACCTGCTCGCTGATCCTTCTTTTATTTACTTATTTTTGTTTGAAGGGGGTCTTCTTTCTTTGCGTTAAAACTAATAATTTACTCGTTTTAGAACATATTCCGTATCTTGAATGGGGAACTGATTCCGGGTTTTCTGTCTTCGATTATAACATTCATTTTTCACTCAGTTTTATTATTTCTTATTTTTAATACAAGCGACTTTTCAAACAATGGAGTTAACTTGTTTGAGTGGCATACTGATTACAGTTTTTTGTTTTGTCTTTTTGCGGGTAAAGCTACGAAAGCCGGAAGGGGACTTTTCGAGTTCCGACTTCTAACTTCTTACTTCTAACTTTTTACTTCGATGTTGCAATCCGGAAAGGTAGCCTTTCCGGATTGCAACATCGACTTTGGTATTTAATTTTGTTAGTTTTGTTAGGACTAAAAGTTTCATAGTTTATGACCTATCGCGAAATCAATGAAAATTGATTGAAAGCTTACATTGCGTTAGAACTTCTACTAGCAATATTTGAACTATAATTCAAGACGATAACAATCAATTTGGGAACAGAGAAACACCGGGGAGGGAGTAATTTTGAATACCACTTGATAAGGGGTTGACTGTGGGGCAGGGGTTAGCCTTACCTCCGGTTACCCATTTCTTGGGCGTCAAAGGTCTTGCATTTTTGTATTACCGTACAAAACATGGCTGAAATTAAGCTCTGTTATCATAAGTTTTCCACTGGAGCTATTTCTAGAACTTTGTCTTAGGTGTAAGACTGATTATCTGGGTCCTTAAGACCCCATCGTGCATGTCATCAATCTTATAAATTT
The DNA here is from genome assembly GCA_002080025.1 of Modiolus philippinarum. Classification (NCBI taxonomy): domain Eukaryota; kingdom Metazoa; phylum Mollusca; class Bivalvia; order Mytilida; family Modiolidae; genus Modiolus; species Modiolus philippinarum. Next base: position 59,755 of record MJUU01040172.1, read on the forward strand.
GTGGCTTTCACGTTAAAAATTATATGAAGGCACGCATCACGCCTATTATAAAGGGGAATTTTCACGATTTCCGCTCAAAAAAAAGGCCCGGACACCTTCAAGACCCCTTTTATGTCTTAGATAACAACAGTTTAGGGTATGCATTTTGAAATATAAACTAATTCAGTTGACAGAAAACTTCATATATAGGAAATCGTGAGTAGTATAGGGCATACGTTCAGATCTATAGGCCCTATGTTAAAGGTCTTCGATTTTTCCCTCCCGATTCCGGTTCCGGAGATTGTTTCCGTTCCGAGGACTTTGGCCTCAACACGTATGTCTTGCCTTAAGCTTTTGTCTCACCTGTCCATTGCCATTGGTCATTCCCTGTCATTGGCAGATCTCCCCCTACCTCAATTCAAGGTTCTTTTATTAGTCTCGTCCTACCTCAGTTCAAGGTTCTTTTATTAGTCTCGCCCTACTTCAATTCAAGATTCTTTTATTAGTCTTATCTTTGATATCATGCTAACCCTAACCCTAACCTTTAACCTTACACTTATCCTCGCACTAACCCTATCTTTATTTTGTTATGTAACGTTGTATATGTTCAGATATACCGTGATTTACTCTAACCCCTAACTAACCCAACCTTAACCTTTATTTTGCCCTGGTCATTGTGTTTTATATGTCATGTTCTCTAAGCCATACTTTAACCCTTTAATCTAACCCTCATGACCCTAGTCATTTGGGGATTGTATGCATTATGTTGTGTTCTCTCAATTCTTATACACTCGTTTCCTGATTTTTTGTTGTCTTTTGTTCGTTAATATCCTTTTTGTTATTCTTTCTGTAACCCTTGTTAAAAGTTACTTCTGCCTTTATCCAATGCTATTGTCAAATTATTAGAGCTATCTTCTTTTTTAAACCCTAACCTAAGTTGCTATGACAACTTTTATTTTTTAATTTATTTATTTTTTATTTTTTTTTTATAGTTCTTGTTTTGTTTGTTTGTTTGTTTTTTTCTTTGTCCTTTTTTTTGTTCTTTTTTGTTTTTTTTTTATTTTTGGTTTTGTTTATGTTTGTATGTTTATTTCCATGTTTATTTATTCATTAATATTTGTTTATATTTATTTATTCATTTATTTTTTATTATTTTTGGTTTTTGTTGTTGTTTTGATTTTTGTTATATCTTCTAAGCGTATTCTTCTTTTAGGCATTAAAATAAACAACAGAATACTAACATATATACATTTTATTATCTCCGTCATTAGACAGACACGGGTCGGAGTGCCACATACTATCTTTACAGTTGTTCAATATCCATTAGGTAATATACAATAATCAGTCATGGTGATTCTTTTGTCAAACACTAGTCTATAATCTTTACTTTGATGGATGGATAGTAGTCTCCTCTGGTCTCTAATGATTTTAAAATCATTGGTAACGGTCTTCACATCGTCTCTTTTATTAGTGATCATATGTAAGATCTCCTAAGTAGTCTCCTAATTCGGGTCTCCACTCTCCAGGTTGAGATGTATAAACAATGGAATCGGTATCGGCGTATAAGGCTCGCATGTCCAACTTCTCCAAATAACTGTACAATTTTAAACGGGCTTCACGACAATTAGTACACCCGGCGTCTTCCACAAACTCTTCTTTATACTGGTATCTAAATTCCACCATTTCATCATTGACGGGATAAACACTCATGACGATAATTTGGTCACTGGTAAACATATCGAAGTAGTCCTCAGGTTCACTCACATATTTGATTTTGGGTAAGTTGCTTCTTTGTCCAAGTTTTCATCAAAAGCTATTTAACATGAGTTTAGCTAATGATCTCAATCCAGGATTTTTCTTGATGCTATTATAGTCTAGGACTATACCCTCCTTTTCATGGTAGTTTCGAATATACTTCAACTTATTCTCTTCGGTGTCACACCACTCGGGCAAACCACTGGCTTCCTGTTTCATTTTAAGAAAAATATTGATATATTCGGTGAAAAGACCACCGGTCTTTGAAATGGGTCATATTGATCTGTCTCGAAGTGCCACACTTCAAAGATCTGTCGAATTATATATCCTTTTTCCACAGCTTTCTTCACTTCGTCCGTCACCCACGTTCCAGTTAGTGCCCGTTGATCATCGGTATGTTGATAAAGTGTTTGCTGATTCGATTCCGCACAGGTTTTACATAACGGAAATGATAACTTATTGTTGATATTCGCTGGTAGTACTGGAATGCAAAGTCTTCTGGGTGGGATCACTTGGCATTTGATCAATCCTTCGTAATGTTGAATATCAGTGAAGTTTTCGGTGATGATGTGTGGATGTCCAATAGGGTTTTTACCAGTTTTATTAATTTAAGGATATAACGACGTCACATCGTAATAATCAATGGATCCACCATTGAACATATCTTTGAACAACGTAAAGGCTTCCGTTCTTCCACCATAAAAAGCATATCTGGGTTCCGAAGGAGTGATCATCTGGGAATGTTGAAGAAAGTGTCTTAATTCATCATTGTCTTGAACCTCTTTATCAAACTTGCATTCCCATTTACCTATGTAGATATAACCTTGATTTTCCAAATAGTACGTTGATGTAAGTCGCTTATGGTCATACCGTTAACAGGATTTACGGTGGTAGCACTATAACAGTGCAAACATCCATGCCAGAACTTTCCATTGAACTCTTAGACATATTTTCCGTTTTCGTTCTCGTAGTAACCATCCACTTTGTAGGGTCCAATTTGTTTCTCTCCACCATTTTTGGCGTGGTGTATACGAACTCCTTCCTTTTCCGATAGGCATTTGATCCATTGAAGGTTTCTCATAGGGGTGGTATCCGTGTGCAGGAATAATACCGATGGTATCGGGCTGAAGAAATTTCTGTCTAACCACCAAATTACAGGCAGACGCTATTGTGATACATTGTTAGGATGGATCGATTCCTCTCTGTCCGTTAGTAGATGACATCTCTAGAAACAATTCACGGAATTTAAGACAGGCTCTTCTCAAAATATCAACATCAGATCTACAGTGAAAATGGAATGGTTGTTGGTAATTGGCCTCGTACCATTGATAGAAGGCGTCCCTGTCTTTATGTTTCATTCTATCGAGCTGATAAAATCTCACATCCGGTAGATGTTCAAGTATGGTGGTTTGATTGGTCTTCTTGTTGAACAAGTGTGGGAAATATCCTTTCTTCAGTTCCGTCAATCCAAAAATCTTAGGTAGTTCGGCTAAAGCCACGGGTAAGAAGTTGAAAGAATCTATCATCCGAATACGACATCCGTACTTCGATGAACATGTTCTTGGTTCCATTGGCTATGATCGTTGTTTTAACTCCGTGCTGATACAAATATCCTAGTATGAGTAACGAATCATACCCTTTAAAGTTATGTGCAATAACGGTAGCTCCACTATTGACATCGGAAAATAACAATTTACAAAAAGTCTCCAGTTGTGTTGGGTCCGGCGAATATTAATTCGTTTCTTCCACACATTTGACACATGCTATTTTTATCCACGTTTTCATTCATGTAAAACCTGTGCGGAATCGAATCAACAAACATCTTGTGAACATATCGATGATGAACGAGCACTGACTGGAACGTGGGTGACGGACAAAGTGAAGAAAGCTGTGGAAAAAGGATATATAATTCGACAGATCTATGAAGTGTGGCACTTCGAGACAGATCAATATCCCAGCTAACACAAACCATTTTCGAAACATTTTATTCGAGGTTTATTGGTGGTTCGTCGAAACGTTTTATTGAAACATTTTAAAATGTTTTGAAAACGTTTTACCTTTTTAAAAAACATTCCGAAAATTTTTAACAAAATGTTCTGACAAACAGTTCTGAACTTTTAGTAAAACATTTTTGTAACGTTTTATAAACATTTCAACATAATGTTTTAAAGTTATTTTGGGTAACATTTTTTCATAAAATAATTAAAACATTATAAAATCATCACACCAGAACATTGTTTCAGACCTTTTTGATAACATTTTGCCAAACGCTTTGAACACATTTTGAAAATGTTTTTATTCTGTTACACCGCTACATTATAACGAAACGTTATAAATCCATTGGCACTTGATGTTGTACAATATAATAATGTTAATATAATTATAAACCATTAGATTTTATAACTTAAAGACACTTTTTGTACCTTTTTGTAAATGTTTTGGCCTAAATATTTCAAGGAAATGTCCTTAAAACATTACAAGGAAATATTTTAATCTGTTCAACATTTTGATGAAACATTTTAAGAATATTATGCTTATATGTTTTATCTGGGTAACTGGCACAACATATTTGAAAAACAGTTTCAAAACATGATGCAAAAATGTTTTAATCAAATAAGCATTAAAACATTGCCAGTTAGTCTTGTTTTAAAACGATAAATATGATAAAAAACTGATAATTTGTATGGTTTGTAATATTCGCTTATCAGTTACATTTCTTTTTTGTTTTGAATACCAGGACGTATATTTGAATATTTCAATATAGGGCTTTGTGAAAACATGTTAAAAACGTGACTGTATATATTTTATGGACAATCAACCGAACTGCAAGCATTTACTATAAAATTTGTATATAATTTAATTTGACTAAAATTTAATACCAGTTAATTAATTATGTCTACATTCATTGAAGCGGGTATAAAATTGACTGATAACAGAAACAGATAAGAGATTGTCATCACAGCATGTAATCGATGATGTACGGAGTTGTAGGTGAAAACAGATGTTTTTCTTGGAAAACAAAAAATGCACATTGTCCTGACACACCCGAAAATGTGTGATTTTAAAACCCGTTATATGGAAGATTTACTACATGTTCGGTTGATGTTGTTTAAAAAAAATCTGTGTACAAAATCAAACTTAATTTACTTTACAACATTGTATGAATGAGTGACAGTTTATAGTGGAGGATAGTTTTCTGTGAACATTTAATTGATAGTGTTTTTCTCGGATTATGTGCATATCTTTTCATTGAACAATGCGCCAGGAGAGCACGAGCTTGCTATTGAAATTGATACGAAACAAGCATAGTTGTTTTCATGATCAATAGTTGGGGATTGTTTTCATATATAGGAGGCATAGCATTTACTGGAATAAATTGTATTGAACTGATTACTTGACTTTATTTATTATATTATTGACTATAACATAATTACTGTCAATGTTTTTATATTTCTAAATAATAACACATATTCAAATTAGGTGTGAAAAAAATGCATTTAGTGTTCCGTATTTATATGTTGTTTTGCTCATGATTGTTTTTCAGAATCTATGCTATTATTTTAATTGAAGCCAATACTACAAACGAAAGACGTTTAATTTGCAGACACACAATCGATACAAAAATGACCATTTATATGCAATGCACACTGTAAATACAGGATTTAATAATAATGCTTAATACTTGAAAAAATTGTGTCTCTAAATATATGTTTTACAGCATCAAGCCATGATACATTTGAAAAATTACTTTGAACATAAGGATGCATGAGAATGGAAAAAAATGTGGAAAATGTACACCATAGAAAACCACAGTATAGGAACCTGTGCGCCTGAAATATCTGATTTACGGTTTTCTGTATACTGTTTAACTTTTTTTCTATGAAAAACACACGATTAATATACAAGTCCGGTAAGTATTGACCATATTCTTTTATTCCGTGATACATTTTTATGTCCTTCATGTTGACCAAGTTTAAATTACGGATTGGTGTATATGGGGATGACGTTTTTGAGAAGAAATAGGGTGTTTACAAGTATAAATATTTGCAAGTATCGGTGATCTCAGCGGTCATTGAAGCAGTAAAAGACAAATTTCTTGACTCTGGCTCAAATGCGTCTTTGTGTGTCTATATTTATATGGTTAGTCCATGAAAGGGTAAGGAACATATTCATAAAACGATAACGTTCTGTGATTTCTTTTTGATAGTAAGAATATCCATTTTCCGAAAATTTCAACTGTATTCTGTTAACAGTTGTGCTGTTTGTCTGTTTACTGTTACAAGTGTAATCTTAATGCTGTTTTTCTTATATTGTATTGAAATTGCAAAAATCTTTATAATGCAGTTACCTATATAATCAAAATTTTGCATGAAAGTGTGACTTATCTCTACACTCTGTGACAAGAAGTTTAAAGGTCGTATGTTTAGTTGTCTATCAAAAACAGCCAAATAATTAACTCTTTAATTCAATGATGTGGCATTTAAATCTAGAAATCTTAATTTTACAATATCTGAGAATATTAACACACACTGTGCACAACACTGTGCACAACGTAAACCCCTTTTAAATGATAAAATATTTTCTTTTCATATCAAAAATGCTGAAATAGCTCATTTGACATGTTAATTATTCAAGAAAACGTCAAAAAGGCTACAGATTAGACCGTCAATAAGATGCGGCCTTTTAACGAACTTTGTTTAAGGTAAGCGGTAGTGCTTTGTTTCGATATGAAAGAAGATTTAAGTAATTGTAAAACACCTTTAAAACATTTGGAAGAAATATTATGGTTATATATGTTTGAAATATTTCAGAAAAACATTCTTGTGAAACATTGTGAAAATATTTTCGTGACCATACATTTGACGGTTTTTAAAACTTTTTTCAAACTGTTATTGAAATGTTTTTTTTTTAAAACCCTTTTATCTTAATGCTTTTATAAGATTTTCAAAAAACATTCCAAAAATATTCGAAAGGAAATGATTAGGTCTAACATTCTTATAACATTTCAGTCAAATGTTTTCTACAAAACAGTCTAGAAACATTTCCGTAACCATACAAAAAATGATTTTTAAACCATTTTTAAAAATGTTTTCACACCATTTTTGAAAACGTTTTAAAAATATTTTAAAAACATTTCTGTGCTAGCTGGGATGACCCCATTTCAAAGACCGGTGGTCTTTTCACCGAATATATTAATACTTTTCTTAAAATGAAACAGGAAGCCAGTGATTGGCCCGAGTGGTGTGACACCGAAGATAATAAGTTGAAGTATATTCGAAACTACCATGAAAAGGAGGGTATAGTCCTAGACTATAATTACATCAAGAAAATTCCTGGATAGAGATCATTAGCTAAACTCATGTTAAATAGTGTTTGGGGAAAACTCGGACAAAGAAGCAACTTACCCCAAATCAAATATATGAGTGAACCTGTGAACTGCTTCGATATGTTTACCAGTGACCAAATTATCGTCATGAGTGTTTATTCCGTCAATGATGAAATGGTGGAATTTAGATACCAGTATAAAGAAGAGTTTGTGGAAGACGCCGGGCGTACTAATTGTCGTGAAGCCCGTTTAAAATTGTACAGTTATTTGGAGAAATTGGACAGGCGAGCCTTATACGCCGATACCGATTCTATTGTTTATACATCTAACCTGGAAACCCGAATTAGGAGACTACTTAGGAGATCTTACGGATGAAGTACCAGATAACACAATTACACAGTTTGTGACTGGAGGACCAAAACATTCCGCTTACAAGTTCGTCAGACCTGATAAGAACATGAATACCTCCATATCTAAAGTGAGAGGAATCAGCCTTAACTACATGAACTCTCTGACCATCAACTTTGATACGATAAAACATATGGTCACTAATAAAAGAGACGTTGTGAAGACCGTTACCGATGATTTTAACCAGAAGAGACTACTATCCATCCATCAAAGTAAACATTATAGACCAGTGTTTGACAAAAGAATCATCATGACTGATTATTGTACATTACCTTATGGATATTGAACAACTGTGAAGATAGTATGTGGCACTCCGACCCGTGTCTATCTAATGACGGAGATAATAAAATGTATATATGTTAATATTCTGTTGTTTAATTCAATGCCTAAAAGAAGAATACGCTTAGAAGATCTAACAAAAATCAAAACAACAACAAAAACCAAAAATAAAAAAANACAAAAACAAAAAAAAACAAAAAAAAAAAACAAAACAAAAAAACAAACAAACAAACAAACAAAACAAAACAAACAAACAAAAAAGAACTATAAAAAAAAATTAAAAGTTGTCATAGCAACTTAGGTTCGGATTGAAAAAAGAAAGATAGCTCTAATAATTTGACAATAGCATTAGATAAAGGCAGAAGTAACTATTAACAAGGGTTACAGAAAGAATAACAAAAAGGATAGTCAGAGTTTGTCACGAACAAAAGACAAAAAAAAAAAGGAAACGAGTGTATAAAAATTGAGAGAACACAACATAATGCACACAACACCAAATGACTAGGGTTAGATTAAAGGGTTAAAGTATGGCTTAGAGAACATGACATGTAAAACACCAGGGCAAAATAAAGGTTAAGGTTGGGTTGACTTGGTTAGGGGTTAGGGTAAATCATGGTATATCTGAACAAATACAACATTACATAACAAAACAAAGATAGAGTTAGTGCGAGGATAAGTGTAAGGTTAAAGGTTAGGGTTAGGGTTAGCATGAGATCAAAGATAAGACTAATAAAAGAACCTTGAATTGAGGTAGGGTGAGACTAATAAAGGAACCTTGAATTGAAGTAGGGCGAGACTAATAAAAGAACTTTGAATTGAGGCAGGGCGAGATCTGCCAATGAAAGGGCATAACCAACGGCAATGGACAGGTGAGACAAAAGCTTAAGGCAAGACATACTTGTTGAGGCCAAAGGTCAGCGACATACTAAACACGGCAGATTCATTACACTGCTCGGTTCCGGAACGGAAACGATCTCAGGAACCGGAATCGGGAGGGAAAATCGAAGACCTTTAACATAGGGCCTATGGATCTTAACGTATGCCCTATACTACTTTCGTGTTCAATTTTGCAATAGTCCTTGGAAGATAAATTCTTGCAATCGGAAAAGATTGATTTGGTTTTTGTTCATCCTCTTTTTATACATCCCCTTCGAGACGATGTAGGTTGTATGGTGGAACTTAGTTAATCAAGGTAAGAGTGATAAGATTGGGAGGAAAATCTTATCACCCAGTCCAGAAAAGCAAGGAAGTGGATGCATGGATACGTACACATTTGCTGGATTTTAACTCAGAGTGGTATCAATACATCCTTAAATCTTCCCCCTTCTAGAATATTATGACCTGCAATTGTTTATTTTCAAGGGATGAACGATACAATTTTAATGATCAGAGTTTTGAGCTCATTCCCTGCTTCACATGTTGTTATATAAATATACAAATGCATTTCAAAATATTTCCATCTTCTAGTACTTCTTACTTCTAACTTTTTACCTCTTACTTTTTACTTCTAACTTCTTACTTTTAACTTCTAACTGTTACTTTTAACTTCTAACTTCTTACTTCTAACTTCTTACTTCTTACTTCTAACTTCTTACTTCTAACTTCTAATTTCTTACTTCTTACTTCGATGTTGTAATCCGGAAAATCTACGCAATACTGACTTCGGTATTAATATTGTCAATATTAGGACTGAAGTTTCATTATATTATTCCTGTAGTTTATGACTAATATGTAAATTGATTAATGGATCGAATGGCGTTGGACGTCCTAATTTCAACATTTCAGCCAAAATCCAAGACGAGAACAGATTTATCAATGTGATTAGATGAGCAAAGACAGTGGCACATTTTATGTAAAAGTGTGGATTTCAAATTTGACACTCGTATGAAAATAGGGAACTTCGAAATCATGTCAACGTTGGTGCGAATCTTTTAAAACTGCTTGATACATGCAATGTTGACAAAGGTACTGACCAAAAGCACTCGAGAATGTAATAGTATTGCATGTATGTTAGCATGTTACTTCCTATTTAAGCCCCGTATACACGATCAAAGTATTTCATCCAAAACGTGGTCCAAGTTTTTTATTCAAGTTTTTGATTGTGGATACTACCTTCAAAAACTTGAATGGACTTGGATAAAATAAACCTCAGCCCAATTTTTTGAAACTTGGATGCAACTTGGATATAGAAACTGACCTTCAGAGTAAGGACCCCCATGAAAAATCTTCATGGGATCAAATATCAAATGTAGAAAATAAACAAATGCACATGTGACAAACATATATCCATAAAATATGGTGGAAAATATCAGCATGGTGGTCACTCAGAAATGCAAAAGCAGGTCGACCATTGTAAAAATGATTGAATAAATAGAAGAAAATCCCATTTTATGGAATATTAAAGAAAAGAAAAAGAAGTGGACAATTCTTGTGTCAATAATGACTTTCTCTTTTACCTTAGTCTCCTTCATACAGTTATTGAATAATAACAATGCAAGTTAAGACATAATGCAATCTCTTCCTCAGTTACTATTTTGTTTACTGTACCTTCTGCCCAAACGTGAGCATAACATTAGTAAAAACTTTGATAGTGTATAGAGATACTTGAATTCAAGTTTTCTAGGACCAAGTTTTGGATGAAAACTTCGATAGTGTATACAGGCCTTTAAAACTTTTTTTTTTAATAATGCATTGTACCTTTTCGAAATTAATCTAATAGTTTCCTTACAGTCAGAAAAATCGGCGGAAATATATAGGATTGTGTTGATGTAATTTACGTGGAAAAGACAATATCAAGACTATCATTTCAAATTAAATTTATTGTTATATCCCCTTAGTAGATCACTGATATTTACGTTAGAAAAAAAAAACAAATGCTAAAACAGATTCGGAAAAATGGTTGTTGAACGCCTCGTTCTTTTGTTATTTTCGTTCTGTATCTTGCTTGTACAACAGTAATTATTTTTTTTTCAAATTAAATTTAAATGTTATTACCCTCAACAAGTAGAAGTATAAAAAGAATCGTTTAATGGTACCAGGTAGCCCTGGCGTAATCGAGAGAGGGGTTGGACGAATCGTGTGTTTCACTACTCTTGTGATGTGAGTTTGATTTCAACTTGCTGCAAGGATTTTTGCAATCATGTTTTTGACGGAATACAAAGACGAAATGAACTGTTAAGTAAGCATTGATTATTCAGTGCTCCTATAGCTCAATGGTGTGTTCCCTGAATAATTACATAATTAAATATGGTTGTTTTAGTAGTTATCATGGGTTACAGTAAGGGGCTTGATTAGATATAAACTTTATAAATCCAATTAGTTAAACATAGGTAGACAAAATAAATGAATATTGTAAATAATTTTGTAAATTTTAGGGTAAAATATGAACAAAAGTGATAAAAATATAAGAAATATAATAGTTTAAAAATGTGAGAAAATATAATCAATATAAATATTTTTTAAGGGTATAAGGTGTTTAAATTTAAAAAAAAAATACAAGAGGAGCACATGAGCCTGTATCGCTCACCTAATGACTGGTTTTATTATCAAATTACTCAAAAAATTTGAAAGACATCTCTTTTATAGGCAAACATTTCAGAAACTTTGTTATCAAGTTTGACTCTAGTGACCCCAGTTGTTTTAGAGGAAAAGATCTTTGTTCTTTCGATATGGTCAAATATTTAACAATGTTCCCCGATTTTCCCCATTTTGGATGCGGGATTGGCACATGCAAAAAATAACTGTTCATAATAAGACACCAGTAACTATTTGTGAATAAAACTACCAAGCTTCTAATGAAAGGTGCTAAGCTTAATGATTCAAGGTATATTCTGAATCAACTACTTCTTGATCATTGAATACGTAAAATACATGGAATAAGTTATTTAGAAACAAATATAATATTTTTTTTTCTTTGCAAACAAAATGACAGAAAATCAATTTATATGAAAAAGAAAGGAAATGGGGTAAATGTCAAGGAGACAACATCCCATATCCAGGTTAAAACGACCCAAAAGAAAGCATCTAGGGTTCACCGTACGGTCTTCAACAAAGAGAGGGACCTCACACCATATACATGTAGCAAGCCCTAAATGGCCCAAAAAGGTAAAAAAAGTGAATAAATCAATGGAAACAAACCACATCCAATAAACCAAATATCAAGAAACTAATTTTTTTAAGAAGACAAGGACAAACCAATGACCAACATATTCCTGACTTGGGACAGGCGCAAAAATTGCGGTGGGGTTAAACTCGTTTTCATGGATTCAAACCCTCCCCCTATGTGGTGAATGGCTAAAAAATAAATACAGAAAAAAGACTCACAGTAAAAATCAAACTAGAAAAAAGTCCAACTTATCAAGACTAGTACCCTTACAATGAAGTACATAAAACATGAAGACAATACAGACAGGTACTGTCCGGACAAACGCTCGCAGTTAATGACAACTAGATAAGGACACACATTTACTGTGATATCAAAACTTCTTACATATGAAATTTCAATTGAAATACTTCTAAATAGATTTGGTATAACAACATCATCAATTATGAAAGAAGAACATAACATTGTGCAATGCCAAACATTGCCAATATGAAAAATTGTTTGTATTTAGTTATGGTGTAAGACATTTAGGAGATGATTAATATTTTTGCAATGCTGTATTTATATCCTTTATGAATGATTTTGTTCAACGGATTAATAAGTTTGGAAGGACAATTTTTGAATTTATGCGCTTTATAAATGATATTGCCATAGAAGTTTGGATGTGAAATGCCCTGATGTATAAGAGCCCTGCATGTAGAACAAAATTTTCTTAAAAAGTCAATGTCTCTATAATAAAATTTAGAGAATGTTTTTATCAATTTATGATATCTAAACCCTTGATGCAGACATTTTTCAGTGAGACAAAGATTTTGGTCGGAAACATCACTACATACACGTGTATATTGAACAAGTTGTGAAATGTAGACCCTGTAAGAAGGGGCTTACGGAACATCGCCGTCGAGATGGGGAAAATTAACTATAGGGAAGGAGAAATCATCCTTTTTATCATAAACCTAAGTGTTTAACTTTCCTTGATTTATTGATAAATCAAGATAGAGCTCTTGCTGTTGTATTTTTTTAAAGTAAGTTCTGCAGGATAAATTTCATCTGTAAATTCAGAAAATTCAGTATTATTTAAAGTATTGTTTAAAGGATTATTTAAAGTCAAAATATCGTCCAAATATCTATATGTATTCTTAAATTTATCCACTAAATGCTGCTTAGAAGGGTCTTTTTGAATTTTTGCCATAAATTGTGACTCGTAGCAATAAAGAAATAAATCTGCTATGAGAGGTGCACAGTTGGTACCCATAGGAATACCTATTTTTTGCCGAAGAAAAATATTATCAAGAAGAAAATTTAATGCTTTTATCATATTTGAATTATTTTATTTGAATTAAATTAAATATTCTTTACTCACTTACTTTTTCATGCAAAAAATA
>MJUU01040172.1:78276-95511 GCA_002080025.1 Modiolus philippinarum
ACATGTGGCATGTGACACAAACTCATCCTATATTTTTGGATTTAGGGATAAAATCTTTATGCAGAATAGTTGCATATAGTCTATAGATTTTCAATAAACTTTCAGAATTATAATTCAGGTTCAAACTTTGAGAAATTTCCTGAAAATGTCAAAGACTCATATTTCCTTTTTTAAATTTGAGCAAATAATTATGAATTTTAGCATTTGTTTGATAGAAAATGATACTTTGAATAATTAAAAATTCTTAAATGTGATTCAAAGCTTAGCTAATTCCCTGCAAGTCTCAAAGACCTCTTATTTTCTGGAATTCTTCTTAGCAACCACGATAAAATAATTTGTTTAGTTTAGGACAAACATTTTAACTAAAAGGATTTCATAAATGTTTGATTCCAATTTTGGTAAATTTCCTGAAAGTCTCAAAAACCACTTATTTTTTTTATTATACCTATCTACCATACTTAAATAGCTTCTTTAATTTAGGACAAACAATTTCGAATTTCAAAAATATTTGATTCCAAATTTCCTGCAAGGTTCAAAGATCACTTATTTTTTAGAATTCTACATAGCAACCATACTAAAATAATTTATTTAGTTTAGGACAAGAATTTTAACTAAATAGATTTCAAAAATATTTGATTCAAACTTTTGGTAATTTCCTGAAAGTCTCAAAGACCACTTATGTTTTGGAATTCTTCCTGGCAAACATGCTTAAATAGCTTCATTAATTGAGGAAAAACATTTTCATCAATTGGATTTCAAAAATATTTGATTCCAGTTTTGGTATATTTCCTGTGTGTCTCAAAGACCACTTATTTTTTGGAATTTTACTTACAAACCATACTTAAATAGTTTGCTTAGTTTAAGACAAACATTTTAACTAATTTTATTTTAAAAAAAATATTTGATTCCAATCTTGGTTAATTTCCTGAAAGTCTCAAAAACCGCTTATTTTTTGGAATTCTTTTTGTAAAAATAATGACTATCTATAGTTTGATTTCAAAAATATTGAGAAAAAATATGCCCCTGTGTCAAACAGGGGGTGTGGGGATAGCTGTCGTTCCGACAGCCTCTAGTTTCATTTGGATCAAATCGCCGTACACAAGAAATGACATAATTAACTATTCGCAGTCCACCACACTGGAAATTCCCCGTAAACCAATAACCGATATCGAGCACTGTTAAAAAAAAACTACGCATGTTTATGAGAAACAAATTAATATTCAATTTTCTGACATACAATTGGAACTTAGTGTTGCTTTCTACATAAGAGAAGCAAATAGGTAAATGCAATAAGTCGGTCGGAGTAAACAAGTTGCCCGATGATTTGTTTACGAGTATGTAAACACTATGTAACAACGACCACCAGGTATAGCGACTTATCAAGCGACGAAAAATCAAAACAAGTGTTGCCAAGGTAAGAAAGTTTTACCTTTTTACCTATAATAATAGACAAATAAATGATGATTGGCAATACCTACACAATGAATGTGACATGTAAAAGTCTGTATTTTGTTAATCGTATGTCAAATAAATGAATATCTTTACAAACTCGTCTACAAATCACCGGACAACTTGTTTATTTCGGCTTATATATCGTATTTTCTCCCCTGTTTCCCTACCGGTTAGTGTATAAATTGGTATTTAGGTCCTATTAATGAAAAAAAGATGTATTCTAATGTGTTTCTCATAACTATGAATATTTTTTGCACAGTGCACGAAAACAAAAACAAGCGGTGTACGGCGAATTGCTGACTTGTTCATGTTCTGTGTAAGGCGTATTGATACTCCACTGTACTGCGAATGGATTTTATAGTGTCGAGATTATGAATCGTTTCACCAATGATTTGAGATTTATCTTAAAAGAATTCATATCTAATATCACCTTTCTCATAGTAAAAGAATAGCTAGCGGTGATGCATTGATTGATTCCCCTTTTACTACAACTTACAAAACTTTATGTGCAACTTATATCAATTGTATGGATTTTTTTTTTCATTTACGTTCAGAACAAGGAATGGCTGGGTTTGTGAAAAAAAATGGGTTACGTGCTCCATTATTTAGCGTGAGGCTCCGTACTCCAGCACTGTGGCTCAGAAATCCGGACTCCACTCATTTGAGTTCGGGCTCCATATACGACGGTTCACAAGCTCTCAGAGAGCCTTAATGTCCGTGTTATTCCCAATAACACAATTAGAACATGCAAATTTTCTGGCTTGAGCAAAATTGATCAATTAGAATCCAAACCCCATAAATAATATAATTTAACTCGAGATGAACAAGAAGCATATCTTAAACTCAAATCACGTGAAGATCTCGTGATAAAAAGGGAGGTGCTGTAGTAGCATGGGACCAATAAAGCTACATCTCTGAGGGTGAATTTCAACTCGCTGATCGAAGGTTCTACAACAAACTGAAGTGTGACAACACCAAAAATAACCATCACAAAATAAAAAAAAACCATCAAAACCTCCACCGACAACGAAAAACTACCGGAAGAGGCCGTACATGCCGTGGTCTGACAAGTCCGTACATCACAGTTTTACATGCTGCCAAAAATTCATAAATTTGGGAATCCAGGCTGACCCATAGTTTCAGCATATAGTTGCCCGAATGAAAATATCACTAGTTTTCTTCATGAAATTTTCCAACCCATAGCCGAAAATCTTCCAACTTTCATCAAAAGCACTAACCATGCTCTCAACATTTTAGACAAGTTTCGTTCGGATGCTCCTGGTTCTCAAATTTTCACTTGGACATAACTGCTTTGTACACCAGCATTCCGAGCAATGTTGCTATCTTAGCAGTAAAACACTTCTTGGACAGGAGGCCAAACCCATACTTAGACACCAATATTATCCTGAGACTTACTGAACTTGTTCTTACAATGAACACCTTTCAGTTTAATGGTGAGCTCTATTCTCGTTCAGGTGGGGAGGCTATGGGCACCAAAATTGGACCCAGCTTCGCTTGTTTATTTGTTAGTTACCTGGAGGAAAAGATGTTTGCTGAGTACCAAGGCCCATTGCCGGAACTTTACAAAAGGTTCATTGATGATGTCTTTGGTGCATTATCTCTTAGCAAACAAAAGCTTAAGCCATTTATTAACTTTGTTTCCTCTTTTCATCCGGCCATCAAATACGCATACACCATCAGCGATGTAAATCTCCAATTTTCGACATTGAAATTCGTATAAATGACAGACTCATTGTTACTTTTGTCTTTATTAACCCACTGCCATACACTCCTATCTGAATTATTCATTATGTCACCCGATGTCCTGCAAAAATTCAATGCCTAAGTCTCAATTTCTGAGACTTCGTCGACCTTGCAGTGACGAACAAGATTTCTCAGTGCAGTGTAAGAAGATGGCCTCATTTTTCCGAAAGAGATGATACCAAAATAAGGTTATCAACAAGGCTCTGGACTCCGTTGCCAAAGAGGACAGGTGCAACATATTACAACGAAGGCAGCGTTCTACTGATGATCGTGTCCCTCTGGTCCTTACATTTAATCCCAAAATGTTGCGATACAAAATATCCTACTCAAGAAGTTTAAATCAGTTGTCTTGAAGGATCCTTTGGTTGACGATGTTTTCTTATCCCTTCCTTTGACAGCCTTCCGAAAAGGGAAAAGCATCTCGTCAAGAATAATTTAAAAGGTGGTCGCAACAAGAAAAAACATGATTATTCTTGTACCAGAAGATGTAACCGGTCAAGATGTTCCACTTGCTCTTTTACATGGGAAACTTGTTGATCACTTACACTCCGTTAAGAAACAGGATGATTGCCCAGTCGGCAATCATTTTCGAAAACCACATTACGTTTTTGACCCCTAATTTTGTAGATTTCTCAAAGTTATCGGAATTTGATGAAATTTGGTATATAGGTAGCTTTAATGACCTTGATTGCAAATCTGGGGTCAAAAAATTTTTTGTCCGCCATTTTCAAAATGGTCGCCATTTGAAATTTTGTTATCGCGATATCTCGGAAACCACAAAAAATTTCTGAAAACATTATATTGCAAAAATACTCCTCTCATTGAGATCTACATTTAATTCAAAAGAACAAAAACTGCGATGAACCGTTTTTGAGTTATAGCCCTTGACGAATTTCTGTAAATCGGTTTTTTTGCGAATAACTTTTAAACGCTTACAGATAATAGAATGAACATATATGTTTAAAGTGATCAGCATGAAAAGACCAATTTGAGTACCAGGTTGAAGGTCATTGGAGACCTTTGACTTTGACCTTTGACCTTGTAATCAGATGAACTCGGAAACCATAACAGATGGCTGAAAAGTATATCAGCAAAAATGTTCATCATGTCAAGGGCTACATTTGTTTCATTTGGACCGAACCTCTCCGATGACTCCCCAAAGAGTTATTGCCCTTGATGCGTTTCAGAAATTGGTCTTTTGCATATAACTTTTAAACCTTTACAGATATTATGGTCATGTAACATATCAAATAAGTCAGTAAGAAGTGACCTTCAATTTGATCCCAAGGTCAAAGGTCATCAAGGTCATCGGTCAAGGTCATAGCCAATTTTTTGTCTTTTTATTGTAAAAACGGTCATTAAAACTGTTAGAAATAGAACATGAGATGTATTGGACACAATGTGCATCTCATCAAGAAGATTTAACCATAAGACGTAACAAAGCATTACATTGACAGGGAAAGACCTTGCAATTGTTCTCTAAACAAAATATTTGTCTCATTGACGTCGAGATTTGACACTGGGGTCCAAAATAATTGGACCATTCATTTTGAACCTATGGCTCAAAAACCATTTTTCGAGGTCTGATTTTAGAGTTTTTTGCCTATATCTTAAAAACTATTAAAGATACATAGAAACTATAAGAAGGTAAAACGTTCAGCTCAATATGGCCGACAAAATGGGGTCAAGGTTAAAGGTCATGGTCCTTAGCAACAACGTTATTTGCCATAAAAATCCTTAGCAACCATAGGCAAAAAGTTTTGTAAAGTTGTAAAGAGAAAATAAATGACATTGCCAACCGGAAGTGACTTTCATGTCCTTAGCAACAAGCTTATTTTCGAAAAAGTCCTTGGCAACCGTTGAGCAAAAGACTAATAAAGATCAGAATTTTTGTTTACACCACATTTTGAACAGAAATAGACAACAAAATCAAACTCAAACATGTAATCATGATGAAAACTGGTGAAAGACCTTGCAATTGTTCTCTTAATAATTGACTTTTTAATTAAGGTCTTTCCCACTACAGTGGAAAGACCTTATTGTATTTCGTTTGATTATTATTCTTCTTTTTCTTCTTCTTCTTCTTCTTTTTCCAACCACTGTTTTTCTTGTTAGCAGATAGACTCAGAAACCGTAACCGATATCAAAAATCTGAGGTGGGGAAAATGTTTTATTCATCCTCAGGATGATTTATTATGCAAAAAAATTTTTTGGGGTCGCGACCCCGGTTACGTGTTTTTGACCCCTAATTTTGTCGATTTTCAAAGTTGTCGGATTTTGATGAAACTTGGTTTTCAGGTTGCTTTAATGACCCTAATTACAAATTTGGGGTCAAAAATTTTTTTGTCCGCCATTTGAAATTTTGTTTTCGCGATATCTCGGAAACGATAAAAAATTTATGAAAACATTATATTGCAAAAATGTTCCTCTCAATGAGATCTTCATTTAATGCAAGGAAAGAAAACAGTGCGACGAACGGTTTTTGAGTTACAGCCCTTGACGCGTGTCGGTAAATCGTTTTTTTCGCGAATAACTTTGAACCGCTTACAGATAATATAGTAAACATATTTTAAAGTGTTTAAAGTGATGAGCATGAAAAGACCTTCAATTTGAGTACCAGGTTGAAGGTAATTGGTGACCTTTGACCTTGACCTTTGACCTTGTTAGCATATAAACTCAAAAACCGTAATAGATGGCTGAAAAAGTATATCAGCAAAAATGATCATCACATAAAGGGCTACATTTGTTTCATTTAGACCGAAGCTATGGGAATGACTCCCTGAAGGGTTATTGCCCTTGACACGTTTCGGAAATAGGTTTTTTGCGTATAACTTTTAAACCTTTACAGATTCCATGGTCATGTAACATATCAAATTAATCATTAAGAAGAGACCTTCAATTTTAACCCAAGGTCAAAGGTCATCAAGGTCATCGGTCAGGGTCATAGGCGATTTTTGGATTTTTTTAATGTAAAATCTTTAATACGATTAAAAATGGCTACTCTAATATATTGGAGACAATGTGCGTCTAATCAAGATGATTTTAAACATGTAACATAACAAAACATAACATAAAACATAACATTGACTAGGAAAGACATTGCAATTGTTCTCTGAACAATTGTCCTTTTAATTATTAAGGTCTTTCCCGACTCCACTCGGAAAGACCTTATAGTAATTCTTCTGATTATTATTATTACTATTATTATTTTTCTTTTTCTTCCGTAAGGTCTCTGTACGGAAAACCTTTTTGATGTATCATTACGAAACTTCGCGTGGTAACTTGAAGTTGGAAATTCTCTTTCGAAATTAGGGGACGGACGAAATCTATTTTTAGTAACGGAGTTATCTTCCCGACTGCGGAGAACTCAGAAACCGTAACCGATATCAAAATTCTGAATGGGGGAAAATGTTTGATTCATCTTCAGGATGATTTTCCATGGAAAAAAAATTTTTGGGGTGCCGACCCGGTTACGCGTTTTTGACCCCTAATTTTGCCGATTCTCAAAGTTATCGGAATTTGATGAAAATTAGTATCCAGGTTGCTTTAATGACCCTGATTACAAATCTGGGGTCAAAACAATTTTTCGTCCGCTATTTTCAAAATGGCCGCCATTTGAAATTTTGTTATCGCGATATCTCGGAAACGTCAAAAAATATGTGAAAACATTATATTGCAAAAATACTCCTTTCATTGAGATCTACATTTAATTCAATAGAACAAAACCTCTGCGATGAACCGTTTTTGAGTTATAGCCCTTGACGGGTTTCGGTAAATCGGTTTTTGGAAAAATAACTTTTAAACGCTTACAGATAATATAGTAAACATATATGTTTAAAGTGATCAGTATGAAAAGACATTCAATTGAGTACCAGGTTGAAGGTCATCGGTGACTTTTGACCTTGACCTTTGACCTTGTTATCAGATGAACTCGGAAATCGTAAAAGATGGCTGAAAAAGTATATCAGCAAAAATGTTCATCATGTCAAGGGCTACATTTGTTTCATTTGGACCGAAGCTCTCCGATGACTCCCCGAAGAGTTATTACCCTTGACGCGTTTCAGAATAGGTTTTTTGCATATAACTTTTAAACCTTTACAGATAGTATGGTCATGTAACATATCAAATTAATCAGCAAGAAGAGACCTTCAATTTGATCCCAAGGTCAAAGGTCATCAAGGTCATCTGTCAAGGTCATAGCCAATTTTTACGTTTTTTTTATCGTAAAATCTTTAAAACCATTAGAAATGGCTACTCTAATAATTTGGAGACAATGTACATCTCATCAAGATGACTTCAAACATGTGACATAACAAAACATATCGTAAAACATAACATTGACTGGGAAAGACCTTGCAATTGTTCTCTGAACAATTGTCTTTTTAATTATTATTATTATTCTTGTTCTTCCGTAAGGCCTCTGTACGGAAAACCTTTTGACGTATCATTACGAAACTTCGCGTAGTAACTGGAGGTTGGAAATTCTCTTTCGAAACCGGGTTTCGGACGGAATCCATTTTTAGTAACAGAGTTATCTCCCCGAACATGGTTTTTCTTGTTATCAGGTAAACTCAGAAACCGTAACCGATATAAAAAAAAATCTGAATTGGGGAAAATGTTTCATTCATCCACAGGATGATTTGTCTTGCAAAAAAAATGTTTGGGGTCGCGACCCCGGTTACGCGTTTTTGACACCTTATTATGTAAATTTCTCAGAGTTGTCGGATTTTGATGGAATTTGGTATCCAGGTTGCTTTAATAACCCTCATAACAAATCTGGGGTCAAAAAAATTTTTTTGTCCGCCATTTGAATTTTGTTATCGCGATATCTCGGAAACGATAACAAATTTCTGAAAACATTATATTGCAAAAATACTCCTCTCATTGAGATCTACATTTATTTTAACAGAACAAAACCTCTGCGATGAACCGTTTTCTATTTATAGCCCTTGACGGGTTTCGGTAAATCGGTTTTTTGCAAATAACTTTTAAACGCTTACAGATAATATAGTAAACATATATGTTTAAAGTGATCAGTATGAAAAGACCTTCAATTTGAGTAGCAGTCTGAAGGTCATCGGTGACCTTTGACTTTGACCTTTGACCATGTTATCAGATCAACTCGGAAACCGTAATAGATGGCTGAAAAAGTATATCATGCCAAGGGCTACATTTTTCTCATTTGGACCGAAGCTCTCCGATGAATCCCTGAAGAGTTATTGCCCTTGACGCGTTTCAGAAATGGGTTGTTTGCATATAACTTTTAAATCTTTACAGATAGTATGTTCATGTAACATATCAGCAAGAAGAGACCTTCAATTTGATCCCAAGGTCAAAGGTCATCAAGGTCATCGGTCAAGGTCATAGCCAATTTTTACGTTTTTTTATTGTAAAATCTTTAAAACAATTAGAAATGGCTACTCTAATATATTGGAGACAATGTGCATCTCATCAAGATGATTTTAAACATGTGACATGACAAAACATAACACTAAACACAACATTGACTGGGAAAGACCTTGCAATTGTTCTCTGCACAATTGTCTTTTTAATATTCATTCTTGTTCTTCCGTAAGGCCATTGTACGGAAAACCTTTTGACGTATCATTACGAAACTTCGCGTAGTAACTGGAAGTTGGAAATTCTCTTTCGAAAACAGGTCTTGGGATCTATTTTTAGTAACAGAGTTATCTCCCCGACTGCGGTGTTTCTTTAAATCGGGTAAACTCAGAAACCTTAACCGATATCAAAATTCTGAATGGGGGAAAATGTTTCATTTATCCTCAGGATGATTTATCATGCAAAAAAATTTTTTGATGTCACAACCCCGGTTACGCGTTTTTGACCCCTAATTTTGTCGATTTCTCAAAGTTATCGGAATTTAATGAAAATTGGTATCAAGGTTGCTTTGATGACCCTGATTACAAATCTTGGGTCAAAAAAATTTTTCGTCCCCCATTTAAAATTTGTGATCGCGGTATCTCGGAAACGACAAAACATTTGTGAAAACATTATATTGCAAAAATACTCCTCTCAAGGAGATCTACATTTAATTCAATGGAACAAAACCTCTGCGATGAACCGTTTTTGAGTTATAGCCCTTGACGGGTTTCGGTAAATCGGTTTTTTTTGCAATATATATAGATAATATAGTAAACATATATGTTTAAAGTGATCAGTATGAAAAGACCTTCAATTTGAGTACCAGTCTGAAGGTCATCGGTGATCTTTGACCTTGACCTTTGACCTTGTTATCAGATCAACTCGGAAACCGTAATAGATGTGTCAAAAATTATATCAGCAAAAATGTTCATCATGTCAAGGGCTACATTTGTTTCATTTAGACTGAACCTCTCCGATGACTCTCAGAAGAGTTATTGCCCTTGACGCGTTTTTTTTTGCGTACAACTTTTAAATGGTAACAGATAATATGGTCATGTAACATATCAAATAAATCAGTGAGAAGAGACCTACAATTTGAGCTCAAGGTCAAATGTCATCAAGGTCACACGTCAAAGTGATAGCCATTTTTTTTCTTTTTATTGTAAAAACAGTCATTAAAACCGTAAGAAAAAGAAAATCAAATATATTGGACACAATGTGCATCTCATCAAGAAGATTTCAAACATAAGACGTAAAAAAAACATAACATTGACGGGGAAAGACCTTGCAATTGTTCTCTGAACAATTGTCTTTTTATCTATTATTATTATTATTATTATTATTATTTATATTAAATTACATTTAAAATATACAATTATGGTCTTTGGTTGAGGTCAATATGGGTTTAAATAGACCTAAAAATCAATATTGATTTTTAGGTTTATTTAAATCCATATTGACCGAAACAAAAGACTGTAACTTTTTTATTACATAATAAAAAGGCAAGGGTTTTTGTGTTTAGGGTGAGGTAAAAAATACAGAATGATCCAAGGTTTATAACATACAAATATAACAAACAAATGACAAGTGCTAAAGAAACTCAATTGTCCTTTGGCAGAATTTGATAGGAAATATTTATTGTTCCATAGCTATTGATCGATGGAAACATTCCCTGAGAATGGCAGCTACTTGATGCATCTGACTGCATATTAAGGGCTTGACTTTGTTTCTTATTAAGTGTTTGACTTGGGTGCATATGAAGTATTTGACTTGGCAATATAGTTTTCAAAATGTCATCAAAGCAATTGTCATTTTCATGTCCTGGATTAGTCTTTCCTCTTGTGAGTTTGTGAGTTGTAACAGCTCAATACAAGAATCATTTAATGGTAGGTATTGGTCATTTACAGCACTATTACTACAACTAGGTGTAGCTGATTTTGAGCGAATAACATTGTTTAAGGTATTTGACATCTTTTGTATTGTTTTATTATCCATATAACCTGTATAAGTTTTCAGACTACTCTCCCTTTTATGCCCTGTTATGGACATTATATTGCGATCTTGAAATCTTGCCGCATCCAAAATGTGTACCGTAGTAGCTCGTAATGAGTGGTTAGTATAAGTTTTTGACAAATTACATTCACTACTTAAGAAGACATCATCGCACCGCGCACATTATGTCCAACTGGGGATGCATCGTACCAACAAGAATCATGTGTTATAACAAGTTTTGGTCTTTGGAATAGATATGGACAGCCTGAACTCAGTTTACTCTTGTACCGACAAAATGTACGGACGGGACAATAGTAATCATCTGAAAAAAAGACAGTCTATGAAAAAGTTATCAGTACAAAATCTAGTTCAGCACAAATTACTCAAATATTTGTAACATGTGTAATATTTTAATGTAATTATTGTCATAAAAATTAGACTAAAGAACACTTCTAATATTTAATTAAGGAGAGATCTTCAATGAGGGTAGGAATGGTGTACCCTAATGAAGGTTTATGGTACAAAATTACACTAAACGACGTTAACTGTAACATTTATGCCGTCACGATAAATTTGGCAGGTATTTCTACAAAAATATGCTTTGACGAATGACGATATGTTTTTAACCCAATTCACATATGTTTTTAATCCAATTCACAATAACACTACGAGATTCAAGTAATTTCACGAATCAGGCTTATACATTTGTATATTTTTGACGATTCATGGTAAACTTTTGACTCATTTGACGTTAACGATGGCTGAAAACAGGCGTTTAATATATTGATGGTTGACGATAAAGGGAATTCATACCCTCTTCAATAACCATGTTGACAAATGACATATTTTTAGTATTTTAATATTTAAAAACAATGCACAAAACCGTTCGCTTGTGACCTATGAAAATCTATTTTGTACATGTACATGATCTGTAAAAATCTGACTAAGCTTTAATCCTAAAACATTTCAAAACTACATGTAAATTTAGTTACCTTTAATTTCACACATTCTGTCATTAGCAGTATTTGTATCCTCTGCATGGTTCTCTGCCAACTCATCCTTGGTCAAATAAATGTATCTCAGGCAATTTGAATCTGTGGTCAATGCGAAGTCCATTACTTTTAATTCCTAAGATTTTCCCGTCCCCTACGCCCGAAATATAGCATGATATCCATAAATATTTTATATTGCAACTGCTTAGAGTCATTAATATTCAAACTGAAGAAAGCTGTGTGTAAATCAGTCCTCTCAATCGGTGGATAATGTACAACAATACCAAAACCTTGACGTTTTAAATCTTTGAAAATCGTTTGGGATGTTTTAAACTTCACATCTTTCATAATGTCAATATCTAAAACCGTATTGATGTAATGTGACAATCCATATCTCAATGTTGCTAAGGAAGATTTTTAGTAAAGTTCTCTGTTACGATTCCTAGCTTCCGAATAAAATTTACCGAGATAGGTGTCCAAAGTGTCAATACAAATGTTCTTAATGTCTGTGTTTAAGTTTTTTTCTTGCAAATAGTCTCTGAAAATTTTTAACGATTGTGTTGTGCTCCTCTTTGTGTTCAACTCATCCTTAATTTCAATAATATATCTTAACTGTTCTTCAGAGATTTCAGCAAATCGCTTGTCGTCTGCGACGACATGCTGCTCAAACATTTTGTTTTGTAAAAGCTTTCCGTAGCACAGATAAAAGACAACATTTGACTGGACAGTTTGTCTAAAGAGAGCGGTTGTCATTGGACGACTACAATAACTCCGCGTGACTATCATGTGATCATCGAACTGGTCAATATGGATTTCAATCAAACAATATCAAGATTGATAGGATTATTAAGAGAAATGACATCGTCTATGTAGCGGAAGCTGAAATTAAAGGACTGGGCTAAATATTTTTGTTTTCTTTGAAAAAGCCCTTGTAAAAACTTGGCCTCGTACGAGTTAAGGAAAAGGTCAGCTAAAAGCGGCGCACAGTTAGTTCCCATAGGAATCCCTATTGTCTGTTGGAAAACACGACCTCCGAATATATTTTGAATATAAAGCAATGTTGAACAATTCCTAAAATATTTTGTTTCTATTGTTGTAAGATATTCTGATCAAGTGGCTTAAAATGATTTCCGCTTTATTATATTGGTCCTTACAGATACATGGGCAACGAATACCAAAGCAATATACCAAAAAGGGAAAAATCTGAAGAAAAAAAAACAGGGAGCAAAATGGGGATAATGCACCAAATAAACTTATGCATGACTTTCAGAAAAATAAGCAACAACTATTCTCAGACGATAGGGGCAAATAAAAAAAATACCAAAGTAATTGTGAATTTAATTTCTGCATATGTGCATTTGACAACTTATGTCTCTTCAGTGTAGATAAAACATAAACGTTTGCAAGACCATGAACTCAAAGATATTTAAAAACTCAAAGAGAAAAACTAACTGACCAATATGATCTAAATATAAAGCCAAAACCAGCTAAGGACAAAGCTTTGCATGAGGGAGATACTCCCTAGTTTTCAACAAAATTTACAAACATTTAGATATTGAAAGTTCCAAATAGAATCGGCTTTCGAGTCAGCACCGAAGTACTGACAACTGGGATGGTGAATACCCTAGGCGAGTTACAGTCCACCAGCAGTGGCATCGACCCAGTGGTAACAAATAACGAAATATCGAAGTTTTTTTTTAACAACAAATATTATGACTTTATTTCGAAACTTTGCTTGTTACAGTTTACGTTACGAGTCCAAGCTGCTCATAACGCTCCCTGTTACTTTCAATTATTTACCCAGGGTAATAAATAGTTTTATTATTATAAATACATACACATATATAACACAATATAATAAGATTACGAATATTAATTCATAATAATCAATTATTTAAATAGTTTTTCAATAAAACTAATTTACAATGTGTATTTTCTTTTTTTAACCTTACATTGAATTCTTTAACAAATATATCAAAAACATTTACAGCTTTAGTTCTGCATTGTGATACATAATATGATTTATATATAGCAAAGCTTGATATTGTTAGAAAATAATTGAACCAAAAATATCTTTCGTCAAATGTTTTATACCCTATAATTAGATGTTTCAATGTTATCTTGAAATTTACTTTACATTTACATCAAACTTCATGTATTTTCTTCCAAAAATTATCCAGATATGAACAAGACACAAAATAGTGTTGGTAATCTTCAATATTCCCGCAGAAATTACAACGATTGATAGTAGCTACTTTCCATTGAAACAAGAGTTTTCTTGTCGGAATAATATATTGTAAAAGTTTCCACTTAAAAACTTTCAATTTATTTTCTTCTATAAACCAAAAAATAAATTTGTATATTTTATCAGTAAACAATATTTCTTTTATATTAAAGAAAGTTAACCATTTATTAAAACCTATTGATTTCTCAAATTTGTAATTTATAAAAGAATTGTAAATAATTTTGTTAGAAGTATTAAACAAACCTTTACCTTTCCAAAAATATTGGTTTCTTTTAATGTTCACAACACTTTTTTAGAGGTTTCTGAACTTAAAATAGCCTTCCATTCAAAAGGTAAGGCTGATCTTAAGATATTTATCTCTGCCATCCAATTAGTTTTATTTGTTAATTTGTTTAATAGAATGTCTTGCGAAATGACACCATTTTCATCAATTATGTCATTGACGTAGATAAGGTCGCTTCTTATCCAATTTTCAAAAACTAATGGCTTATTCTGAAATTTAATATACTTGTTATTCCACAGAATTTGTTTTATTTCTGAGAATGTAGCAGGTTTATCTGATTTAACACTATGTGATAAATTCCAACATGTCATAATTTCCCTATAAAATTCTGGGATATTTTTAAAGTATTCATGTACGTTTTCATTATCACAATTTGTCATAAAAACTAGCCAATCTATACCTATAACACCGAAATACTTAGGAGGTATGACTTTCCAATTTGTCATAACTCCATTTATTAACCGTTTAACCCAAGAAACTTTTAGAGACCGAAAATAACTCTTAAAATCAATCATTTGTAACCCAACCCGTTCATATGATCCAATCAATGTATTTTGTTTTACTTTGTCTGGTTTATTATTCAAGATAAATTTGAAACATCTACTTTCAATTTCTTTTAAATAAACGTTTGGGATTGTACAAACAGGTCCTATATACGTAAAAATTGGTAAGACAAGAGTTTTTATTATTAAAATTTTTCCTAGAAGACTCAAATTTCTTTTATTCCATGAATCAAGTAACGTGTTCATCTTTGTTATTCTATTTTCCCAGTTCATTTTTTCACACTCCTTGTTACAATATCCAAAATATACCCCTAACGCCTTAACTGGACCATTTGTCCAACTAATACCTGCAACTTTATCCTGACTTGTTTTTAATTTCCCTACCCACATTCCTTATGTTTTAATTCTATTTAACTTTAACCCTGAAAAAGACCCGAATATTTCTATTTCGTTCATGGCAAGTTCAACATCTTGTTTTGAACCGCAAAACAAAGTAGTATCATCTGCCAGTTGCGAAATTTTTATACACTGATTTTGTTTTTGTCTATTTTAATATTAATATTAATCCCTTTCACATCTTCATTGCTTCGCAATCTTAAAGCCATTATTTCTACTGATAAAACAAATTGCCCTTGTATTTTTAAAAACTTCAGATATCCAACCGTTGTTCATAACGCATGTTTGTACATTATTATATATCGTTTCGACCCAACCAATTAATAAATATCTCAGAACTGTCAGCATAAAACTCCACTCTAGCGAGTCGAAAGCTTTAGAGAAATCTATGAACACAATTGCCCCCTCGACTTTATATAAATCTGTATAATCTATAATATCCTGGATCTGTCTAAGGTTAAAACCAATAAATCTCCCTTCTACATAGCCCGTCTGATCTTGATTTATTATTTCGGGTAGAACCTGTTTTAAGCGTTGAGCTAATACATATGACAATAACTGTAAGTCTACATTTAAGAGTGAAATAGGGCGATAATTATCAAGCGATAAATGGTCGCCTTTTTTAAGCAAAAGTGTTAATACACTTGTTCGTTGTGAAAATGAAAGATTCTGTTTTTGATTACCGACATTAAGAACAGTAACTATAATATTTTTAAGTTTTTCCCAAAATTTCCTATAAAATTCCACTGTTAACCCGTCTAACCCGGGTGATTTATTAAGTTTCATTTTAAAAATAGCTTTAGTACACTCTTCAACTGTGATATCGCCATCACAAATAGATTTGTCAATTTCTTTTATATTCGGATTGCAATATGTACCAAATACATATTGATCACTAATTATTTTATCGGGCTTTTTAGAAGAATGCAAATCTTCATAATAACTTTTTATATTTGATAATATATCTCCCTGGTCTGTTATAATCTCTCCATCCTTCGATTTTAATTTATTTATAAATTTCTTAATTTGTCTTTGCTTTTCCAACCCCAAAAAATAAGAATTATTCTTTTCCCCAAATTCTATCCATTTCTCCCTCGACCTAATTTGTGCCCCCTTTGCTCTTTGCTCATAAATAGAAGTGATTTCATTTTCAAGTTCATATATTTCTCTATCAACAACATCTGATCCCCCTTCATCTCTTATTGTCAACCTTGTTCCTAATTCCTTTTCAAGCACTCGTCAATTTTCCCTTGTCTTTTTCGCTTTAGACGTACAATATTCTACAGTTGCCTACCTTACTTCTAATTGAAACAAGTCCCACTGTAACAATATATTTTCATGATTATATTTATATTTAAAACAGATCTGATAAGCATTATCATTTAAAACTGACTGATTAATTTTCCAATAACCTTTTCCCTTTTCCGATGTATTAGTTTTAAATTTTAGAAATACACTCTGGTGATCGGTAGAATTAATAATTGCGGGTTTAATTTTACAACATTCTATAAAAGGAATAAAATCCTTTCCAATAAAAATCATATCTATTCTGCTAGCTTGCGACCTATCCTTTCTCCGACAAGTAAATTGTTGTTTATCTTCATTAAAATATCGCCAAACATCAATAAATTTATTGTTCTTCATTAATACCTTCAAACTATTAACAGGTTGATTGCTTTGTATATCTCTCCGGGTACTCTTTCTATCAATAAGTTTTAAATTATCATTAAAATCACCCCCAATCAATGGAATTCCTATCCCATGCCCTGTAAGCATATAGTTTACTTTTTTGAAAAAGGCATCTCTACTAGTTTTGAAGTTAGGTGCATACAGGCACAATAGAGTAAAAATATTATCGTCTATTTCAACGTTAAGAGAAATAATTCTCCCATCATCATCTGTAAATTTATCAATAAACCTATTATTTAGTAGTTTTTTAAATACAATTGAAACGCACCAACTAGACGACGAACCGTTACTACTATAAATATCAAATTTGTTTCTGTTTACTATTTCATTTTCAATATCGATAAGATGAGTTTCCTGTAAAAGCAAATTGAACATTTTTGTGCTTTTATCCATTCAAATGCTCTATTTCTTTTATATGTACACTTCATACTATTAACATTTAAACAACTTAAATTGATCAGATTTCGTGAAATCATCGTATTATTTTAGGTTATATAATTATAATTAAAAACATTCACATACATGTAAACAAAACGT
>MJUU01040183.1:0-39941 GCA_002080025.1 Modiolus philippinarum
TTAGGCAAAAGAAAGAAAAAACTTATTCAAAAACGAAATTATTCAAAGTTCCCTGTATTTGGTATATTTGAAAATAAAATTTTGGTCATCTAAAATATGTGAACATTGTCTTACCCTATTTTATAATAAAGAAATTAGATTGAAAAGCCAAAAACAATTTTCAGAATCGGGAATTGAGATGCACTTCGGGTTCTCTAATTCTCTATTTAAATGAAAATATCAGTTTTTTCGTCAATATTTCATTGGGGTAGGGGTACGTTTAATTGCGCTATAGAATGTATTGGGCATGAAAATTGTAAAAACTTGGGTTCTTTGTAAAGCTCATACAATAAGCAATCATTTGATACTTCGTTTTTATAACTTGAAAGCATTTTGTCAACATTTTGAAGCAACTGAAAGAAAAACTTTAACGAAAAACGAAATTTTCCAAAATTTCTGTAGGTTGGTCTAAAAATGGGCCAAATTCCCCAAGTGCGTGCAGGTTATGCTCGTGTTAACATGTTTTATTTTGAAGAGGGGATGTATGCGGACTTAAAAAAATAGGTGGGGTTCGGAAGTAGGGGGCGGGGGGTGCACGGGGGGTTATTCCAGCCCATGGACTACAGGAAGAGGCAAAACAAATCGCGTATGTTTTAACCGTGGATTTTTTCAAATATTTTTTTTTTCGATTGGTCAGGCGTATAAAACTTGTATACAGATGAGTCGTATGCAGGCGTTAAGTACGCAATGGATATGTATGGAAAAATAATGTAATCTAAGTTGAATGTAAGTCGAAACGACACTCTTTAACAAGATAGTTTCGCATGGTGAAAGGTGGCAGACGTAGGATCTCTGATGATTTTTATGTTTTAATGCTGGTGGTATTCCTTAATATCATTTGTTTTCTATCAACTTTTATAGTTGCTTGTTTCTTTTCTTTAAAGAATACATTATCTACCTCTTTTGGACTTCCATGCTGTTTCCAATTATAAAAGGCCTTTTTCGTTTTGTTATAAATTTCTGTATGTTTAGGGACCGACCATTTAACCTGAAGGGGGGGGGTTATGGTTTTTTTTCTGGACAGAAAATTTTTTTCGCGCTTCGCGCGAAACAAATTATTTATTTTTTGCACGCGTATCAACAAAATATTTTTTTTCAAAATTAACATTATTTTTTTGGGCAGAAAGCCTCATTCAGAAAATTTTTTTTCATCATTTTTGCAGCCAAAATAATTTTTTCACATAAAATCAGATCCAAAATATTTTTTTAGAAAAAAACCATAGCCCCCCCCCCCCTTCAAGTTAAATGGTCGGTCCCTTAGTTCATTTGTGTGCCTATTTTAACATTTTGAAGCAACTGTATTTTCAGTTTTAGATAATTGATTATTCCATGTCCTAAATGATAAATCTATATCCTCTTTTTTCAGTAAATTTCCGTATTTCCTTGATTTCACTATTTAATTTTCTCAGATAATGCTCTTTATTTACTTCGCCTCACTTGATCTTATTCGTTATCTGTTTCGTCCTAACATCCATATGTCGGTGTTTTACAACTTAATTCAGTGGATAATGATCAGAGACGTTTGCAATTACATTCAACATTTGAATTTCTACAATACCGTGAGCATAATACATCGGCAAACGAATACCGAAGGAAGAAAAGGAAAGGGGAAATTCTAAAATAATAAATCAAACATCACGTCAATTCACATAGCTCTCCTGAAATATGAAAAAAAATATTGCGGAAGTATCTCGACCATTTACATGAGTGTTGGAATGCAG
This sequence comes from Modiolus philippinarum, assembly GCA_002080025.1. Taxonomy (NCBI): domain Eukaryota; kingdom Metazoa; phylum Mollusca; class Bivalvia; order Mytilida; family Modiolidae; genus Modiolus; species Modiolus philippinarum. The sequence continues at coordinate 1,761 of MJUU01040183.1, forward strand.
TTTCATTAAAGATGTCTTCATTAAAGTCACCACCTTGCGAAATTTGATCAGTGCAAAGGTATGTATTATTTATTTCATGCATATTGTCTACTTTTATTTTGTTCATGTGGCACAAAAAAAAGGGGGGATAAAATTTGTTATAATATCATAATAAAGGTTTTAAAAATTCTTCTTGCACCAGTCTTACAATGCAATTTCTGTACTCCTTGTAAAATATTGATGAATGAGGCGCCGACCATTTGATTTTAAAGGGGGTCTGGTATTTAAAAAAATCTGATTCCGATTTTAGCCCAAAAAATTCTCTGACAAGCACCTGGGTTGAAAAAAAATAATCTATTAGAAAAAACCTGGATCTACAAAATTCCCTAGCAAAGTGTATAATTTTCTGCAAAGGTGGGGGGGGGGTATTTTCACTGGAATTTTGCCCCGCTTCGACGTGTCTAACAAAGAAATAACTGTTAATTTACTTTTTGCAAATGGCCATCTTGACAAAGAATGTCTCCTAGATAAAATCAAAAATACAAAAATATCGAAGTTTCGTAACATTGGAAATCAAGATATCGAAAGATGTATAAAAGCTGATACAGAACATATAATCAAAAGTATCTAAATTGTGAGCCAAAATCAGCTAAGGCCAGACCTATCGTATGAGATACTCCCTAGTTTTAAACAAAATTTTCCATTTTAGATATTGTAAGTTTCCAAATAAAATCGGTTCTAAATTGTAAGCCAAAATCAGCTAAGGCCAGAGCTATTGCATGAGGGAGATACTCCTTAGTTTTAAACAAAATTTTCCATTTTAGATATTGTACGTTTCCAAATAAAATCGGTTTTCGGGCCAGCACCAAAGTACTGGACTACTGAGTTGACTAACAGTCCTCCAATCGACCAAGTGGTAAGAAATAAAAACTGAAGTTAGTGTTAATTTATTGACAATTACGACAATTTATGTCTCTTCAGTTCAGATAAAATAAAACATTGGAAATCCAGATATCGAAATATGTAACTATCGACACGAGGAAAGAGTGTTGGTTGGAAATAGCAACAAGAAGAATAAATCTAAAACCTAAGTTGATAAAGACTAAAACCTATGACCGAAAAACATTTTTGTATAATTGATTAACACAGAGGAAAATTATTAAGGCATATTGGTCAACTGAATGCCCATGTAGATGATAATATTTACAAGAGCAATGGTGTTATTGAAGGATGAAAAATAAAAATATTTTGTACATTACCAGAAAAGACACTTAATACTAATGCGGATGTCAAAATGAATCAGCTCGAAAAAGAAGTTAGACAGATAGAAACTATTTGTCATCAAAATTTTCAGTATAAAACAGTAACAGTTACAAAGACAGAGCAAGCTATCAAGTCGTTGAATAGAAATAAACAGATAATTACTATGGTATAACAGCAGAACATTTTATATATGGTGGGCTGACCTTCTTGTTCACCTACAATATTTATCAAAGAGCATATTTGAGCAATGTTATATTCCTGATGAACTAAAAATTCGGTCGTTGTTTTCTGTCCTGATTTTAAGTATTTCAAAAAGTGCAATAGTATACAGTTATTTACTGGCTATGAGAACAAAAGCAAGATTATGGTTCCCCGAGACACGACTATTTCCCGACGCGAAGCGGAGGGAAAAAGTTGATGTCGAGGGGAACCAAAATCTTGCCATTGTTCAAATAGCCAGTAAATAAGTGCTTTAATATTATACCTAATGGAACATGCTTTGCTATAGATGAGATTCTAAAGAAAAAAGAAATAAAATTTGTGGTTAAAATGTGTCTTTTTATACCACGGATGTATATTTCAATATAATTTTTTATGTCCTTATGATAATATGTCAGTCATGCTGAACTGACACGCCCATTAACCAATAAACGTCGTCACTGAAACGTCCGCGAAAAGTACTCACGGTGCTGTTCGCAAGCCGGTTGATAGTCTTTGTGCTATTCACCGGGTGATAGCACTTTTCTGAAAGATTAACAGCAATATACATTTTATGACGGTGAATTTTACATAAAAAATTATCGGAAAGGTGTAATAATGTTTACTATAGTATTATTCTTGTAACCGTGGGAAGCATGTGAATAATTTATGTATACTCACTTTTGAAATCAAATGGTTGGATTCCTAATTTACGTCGTTTTCGTCCATTGTCTCAAAACAACGGCAGTAGAATACCGAAAGAACAAAGCACAAGGTTACATAAATTAAATTCGGTCAATATAAAAACAAGAACTTTGAACATTCAGTTTAAGACCCAGTCTTTCTCTTGTCTCAAATGTTTCCAATTAATTCAAATGAAATGCAATTAAACTAAAATACTGGCAAAGCTCGAAAGGGGACTTTCAAAACATACTTTTAACTGAGAAAAATGTTTATCAGCATTTCATTGAAATTTATTTTTATGAGCGTGATTCATGTATGCTCTATATACATTTCTGTTATGGTGCACTTGTGCTTGAAAGAATTTCTCCCATGGATGTACTATCATATTTATAAATTTTGGTATTTTTTATTTTTTAATATCAAATTGTTATTCTGACCACCTGTTTATTGTGCCCACATCTCATGATGTTATTATGCCAAGTTTTCTTACTTTTGACTCGATGAGTGCCCTGTGGTCTTTAAATGTTGTGATTGTCCTCTGTTAGTTTTTTTTTGTCGGGGAACAGATGACAGCGATTGTAAGAACACTTTGCCAGTTAATTTTAGCGTTGCTTGACAATTAGCGATGAATCCCACTCAAACCGTTGCTAGAGGCTGTCTTGAACTTACTATGAGGTTGTTAAAGGCCTCATGGTTACTTCAAGACGAATAACAACAATAAAAGCGTTTTTCCATTGTTTTGTTTTACCATGTATTTGTAGAGACTTTTATCATGTTCATTTATTCCATATCCCTTCATTGCTTATTTTAGGTCGCAATTTTATTTTTCTAGAGGAACACCAACATTCCTTGGTGAAAAAATACCACATTAAATCAGCATTTATATCTAAATATATGGTTTTTTAATAGGCTTATATAATTAGACATAGAACAAAATGCGAGTCTGGGTCTTTGAAGCAGTTTATTGTAAAATAGGAAGAAAACAATAGTTTCTAGAAATGGCCATGAAAGTAATGATCACAGAAACGTGTGCACAATAATAATACTGTGTCACCCCAATTTTAGTTAAAAATTAAGGGTATGGTAGGTAATTCTTGATAAATTACATGTCTGCGTATTAAGAGACACTATGTTAGAGAAAAATCTTGCACATCGAGAATTTCAAAATATTGCCATTTAAGGGATTAGGATTTAGTGTAATTTTCGTGTTTATTCTGGGCTTTGCCCAAACTTAAAATATTTCGAATATATATGCATTTAAGCCATACTCTTCTGTCACTCTGGTTTTAATTGTCTGATGAAAAATAATTTGAAATATAAACATAGAAAGACAGATCATTCCAATTTCAATTTTATGGTCGACAACATCAACTTGTTGATCACTATGGGATATCCTTGTGACAGATGTGCACTGACTTTCCCCTTTGACAGTTTGGTTTGTTACTTCCAGATATACCGAATTTGGCTTTTAACTGACGTGACATGTTCAATACGACGTGTGCCTAAAATAATTTAGGAAACAGGAGACGCTTACTCTACCGGGGTATCATGAAACTGTCTTAGGCTAAAATTAAGATTTTTTGTAAAATAGAATTTTATCTTGATTTTGGGATCATGTATAATCTTACAATTTGAAACTATTGTCTTAGACAGTAAGGCTGTCTATAAGCAGTCTTAAATTTTATGATCCCGAGGGCTGGTCTCAACCTCTTGTTTGGGTACACTTGTTGTACATATATTTGTGTCTTTATTTTTCTTGTTTCTTTAAAAAATGTTGTCTTTGTAGTATTGATTTTGCTATGCATTTGGACTAATGACGGTTTGGTCGCTCACTTACTTCATAGAAGGTATATTTTTGTTGTTTTGAGTATTTATTTAGAATTAACAGCTGGTTTTAACTAAATGATAAACAGCAGTTTGAAATCCTTTATGTTCTATTTAAACAGTTAGCATCATTTGAAAGACCGAATTCATTCCCAGAGTACAAATGCAAAACAAATTTTCCGTGGCTTTCAATAGGGTAAATTTCAAAATATCCCTAGTTATCGGGCCAGTACTGAACTTGGAAATTCCCCGGTGATTGGTTACTATCAACAGGTCACTATGGTGAGGCATTGGTTGAGGTACACAAATCGGGAACGAGCTATTCGATAGGGAGATGCTTCCTAGCTTTGACATTTTCCAATAACTTTAATACGGTAAATTTTTGATCGTATAATCGAAACAATACAAAGTACTCTCGGGGAAAAGACCGTAACCATCTACCATGATAGAGGCATCGACATTGTGACAGTAATAAAGATTCCTTAAGTGTCCTGGGTGGCCTTTTCGGAAATATTTCCTTATCCGCAGAGCATAAATATATGTTAAATAGGACCGAGGTATTTTGGCGATTGACAGATGCTTCTACGTGAATAGATGAAGTGACATATGGCATTGCAGTCGGCAATGATTAATGTGAAAGTAAAACCGAATATGTAAGTTATCATGGTGACACATAATTTTGCCAAAGGGTTCTTATTATCCCAGGGCATCATATACTTATCGTGTTTAGAGTTCGTTTTTTACGTGTTTTTGGTTTTATTGCTGTTTTAGTTTAGTTCTTTTTGCTTGTCATTCAGTTCCCTTAATTGAAATATCCGTTTTAGCTTTTGTTGCCTTTTTTCGCTTTTTATTGCAATCAAAGGCACTTCTTCGAACGTCGTTTTTAATATTTGCAGACAGAGTTTCAAAATTCATCATTCATTTTTTCACTCACACTCCCTCACGATCATCCTTCACGATCATAAAAAGGCGTTACGTAATCCCTCGCGATTTGAAATTGCACTTTTTAGGTATAATCTTTCTTTACTTGTTTTTTGGAAATATATTTTGGGATACAATTTTGCACACAACACTGTAGCTATGATTACTGTATGAACATACAAATACAATCTTGTAAAAGTGTGCCTTTGTTTACATTTTGTAATCCTTGAAAATGTTGATGGCGATGTCGCCTTTTGTAAACGTGTAAAAACGGCAGACTTTTTAATTATTACTTCAATATACTTCTATAAACAATGTTAAACCATTTGACAGACATAAATATTTAAAGGAATTACTGCCCTGATAAATAAATATTTTGAAATGAAATGTGGCCTCGTAAGATTTCTCTCATAAAAATCCCTCACAATGGTGTCATCAAATACCTCACAATCTCGTCTCAAGGCTTACCCGCCATTACAAATCCCTTACGATCATTTTTATCGGCGTAACCGAATGACAGCCGTGTTAAGTACCAGTCCGTCGAAGAAACAGGCAAAATGCATTGATGAGGTGGCACATTGAGAAAAAATCGCGAACTTTTGATGCTTGATTTTCACAAAAGTAACCAAGAAAATGTCATTTTGATAGATAAAAGTTCTGTATATTTTGCCTTTTCGAGTTATCAGTGTCAAAAATTTAGTTATATTGTACAGTGAAAAGTACGGGAAAATTTTCTTTATATAAGCAGTCAAAAATTATCTCGAGACCCTAACACATGTTCGAATGTAAACACTTTTTGGGATGTGTTTTTATAACCAAATGAATACATCTAAGCAAAAAAAAATACAGAAACCAAATTTTTGATGTGCCGCCCACTGACGGACTCTTAACTGGAATACTACTTAAAGTATCCAGAAAGTATAAAATATACAAACAGTGCATATAATTCCTTCGGTGGAGGATTGTGGAAATCAATGTTTTTAAACTTGGTATACGGTGAAATTGAAAAACTCCATTCAGAGGTGTGTCACTGTGGGCAGAACATAGCGAATACAGGTACAGATACAGATACAAATATTTTTTCTAATAATGTTTATTCATTTATTTATTTTTTATTTTCTATTTATTTTTTTTTTGCAAAGAATATAACAGTACCTGTTCTTCTTTTCTCTTGATGTGTTCTTCTATTAAATTTTCAATGGACAAAAAGGCTTTGTTCCTGTGTAATGTGGGTTGGCTAATGACGTCGTTCAATAAAGGCAATCATATGAAAAACTATATCAGTTGCAAACAAATTTAGGATTTTTAGCGCTTAAAAACAGCATACAGAAATCTTTCTGTGTTAGTAGCAGTTTCCATGTTTCTATATGTTAATATATCTTCCGAAGACTCAAATTATTTTCTATTTTTTCTAGAAAGTATCGATATGATCCCCTTTTCCTTCGAGAGAAAGAATATATATTTCTGCGTCATTTATGATTAAATATTCTATTCATTTCTTCATTTCAGTAACGATGAAATACCTTTTATGTATTATGATTGTTACACTCTTAGTGACGACTCTTTCTGCTGATCCACTTCTACACAAGCTTATCAAACGAGGAGGTGGCGGTGGTGGCTTCAGTAGAGGTCAAGGAGGCGGCCTAGAGGGACCGGAGGTGAAGGTAATAGAGGAAAACAAAAATGGGTATATGGATAAGGAGGCCGCGGCACTGGAGGCAGATATTGAATATTAAATCAAGTATGCAATACTGGACTTCTGAGATATGAGCTCTTATATGTTTGAAGGCAGAAAGGAAGGCCCGTAACAGTAGGGGGACATTAGTGCATGTTTGTTCTTCTTGAATAACTAACTTGTTCCCTTGTGTTCCCTTACATGCGATAGGCTTTTCAGACAGCTATTGCGCAGATGAAACAATTCATTTAGAAACTTACGAAATAATGTTAAAAAGCTTTGGTTCTTTAGCTCATAGATAAATGGCATCAACCGACGGATAATTTGTTTCTGCGTAATAAAAGGACATTTTATTGTTTTTCTTGTGCAGTTCCCTGGTTGATTGTGACATGTGATTGTAATGTTCGGCCATTGTAAGTGTTTCCTGTTATCTTCCCTTCATTAATTTTGGCGATTAATAATATACTCAAAGTCTCGTATTCAAACTTGGCTTCGAGCAGTTCTAAGATTTTATACTGACAAGTACCACACAATGAGCTCTCTCATGGGTTTCTTTATTGTTTCTTTAGGATTTTATTGATATTCTTCTGATTACCACGTGTATATTTCAATTACTATTTCATTATTGTCCCTTCTTGACCACTTGACTACCATATTTTGTAAACATTTAGTACAGTTATTCTATTTTAGTGCATATTACTAAAATTATCTGAAAAAAATTCTTGAGATGATTGCTCTCCATATATACTGTCCGCCAAAAGTTAAGCATCACTAACTTTTAAAGTTTCACCAAGCAAACAAGTTAAAAGCTATAGGTCTAAAATTTTGCATGATGATAAGACTCAACATCAAGCATGTAATGGTACTTTCTAGCTTTTGAATACATACTCGAAAATCCGATTTTCGCAATGAAAGAAAAAACGATTCCTTCAGTATAAGATAACCAGTTTCAACACAAACTACAATATGGAACATTGTGAGTTCAAAGTTGCTACCAGATCATTTTTATGGGGTAAATGTGGTACAAAATTCTAAAAATGTTAATTTTAGTCTGCAATGGATTTTTAATGCATTTGGAACGCGTCCAAATTTAATCAAAGTAAGACCAAGTGTTTTGCCTAAAATTTAGAAAAATCATTAAAGAAGTTTCCATGTTTCCTAAAAATGTTCAAAACCGACTAAATTGACATTTTTTAACCAAAACTTACAGTTCGGAATAGTTATGCCTCGAAATAAAGGAAAACGATTTTTTGATAATTAAAATCTTTCAAAAAAATTACCAAATTTTAACGAAATCCAACCCAAAAAAATGGTCAAAAGAAGTAATTTAGTACACCGGAATTCATTTCTATAGTCCCTGAATACAGAAATGCCTTCCCATTTTGAAATCAGACAGGCGCTTGGGCACTTGCTCGAAAGTTTTCAAATTCATGCTTGTCTAAAACATAGCCTTAACATTTACAGTACAATGGTTTAATGGAAAAATTCAGCAGAAAAAATTGTTTTGTTTTACTATTCGTCACAATAGAGGAAATCAATCTCATAAAATGTCATAAAATTGGATTATCTCCCTTGTATTCAAACATACAACTGTCACCTTCAACACAAATAGGAATGTTCATTGTTGTCTTACCTTTGTATCAACAATAACAACAACGATCTTTAATCAGAATTCATGCATTGAACTGAAACTTATTTTTCTGGTCAAAGCTACCACATTTTGTCATAAAATTGGGTTGTGCCTTGTTTCATAACATTTCAAATAGACAAGACAACAATATGAAACATGATTAAAGTTTGACATCCAAATATCAAAATTATCTCAATCGTAGTGTTTTGAACATAAACTCCTTACCTCAATGCAGCTTCAAAAATTATCAACGTGTAAAAAGTAAGGCAATGCTTTACTTTTGGCGGACTGTATATTTCAGTTATGGTGTACTTGTTCTTGAGATAATTTCTCATATTGATAAACTATACTTTCAAATTTTGGAGTATTTATTTTATTTTTCTTTTGCAATTTGCTAATGTTATTATGACCACCTGTTTCTATGCACAGGGGCTCTGCTCATTAAATGTCAGAATAATACTATCGCATGTAAGGGAACACAAGGGAATAAGTTAGTTATTCAAGAAGAACAAACATGCACTCATGTCCCCCTAATGTTACAGGCCTTCCTTTCTGCCTTCAAACATATAAGAGCTCATATCTCAGAAGTCCAGTTTTGTTGGCAAAAATATTGATCATCTCCTAAACGCTTTATACCATAACTAAATTTAAACAATTTTTCATATTGGCAGTACTTGGCATTGCAAAATATCATGTTCTTCTTTCATAATATACCAAATCTATTAAGAAGTATTTCAATTGAAATTTCATATGTAAGAAGGCTTGATATCATAGTAAACGGAAATTATGTCCTTAGCTAGCTGTCAGTAACTGCGAGCATTTGTCCGGACAGTACCTGTATGTATTGTCTTCATGTTTTATGTACTTCATTGTAAGGGTACTCGTCTTGATAAGTTTTTTTTCTAGTTTGATTTTTACTGTGAGTCTTTTTGTGTATTTATTTTTAGCCATTCACCACACATAGGGGGAGGGTTTGGATCCAAGAAAACGAGTTTAACCCCACCGCAATTTTTGCGCCTGTCCCAAGTCAGGAATATGTTGGTCATTGGCTTGTCCTTGTCTTCTTATAAAATTTTATTTTCTTGATATTTGGGTTATTGGATGTGGTTTGTTTCCATTGATTTATTCACTCTTTTACCTTTTCGGGGCCATTTAGGGCTTACTATATGGTGTGAGGTTCCTCACTGTGTTGAAGACCATATGGTGACCCCTAGATGTTTTGTTTTTGGTCGTTTTAACCTGGATATGGGATGTTGTCTCCTTGACATTTACCCCATTTCCTTTCTTTTTCATATAAATACAACTGACTTATAGTATTATTTTATATTTAACGAATCTAGACCTTGTGTTTCTATTGCCCACATCTCACCTTTTAATAAGCCAAGTTTCCTTGCAATTGCTTCCATTTGTGCCCTTTTGTGTCTTCTGTATTCTTTTTTATTGGTTAATTTTATGCACGTGGACAAACTCCCACCCATGAGTAAGAAAAACTTGGATGTAACAATAAATTCCGCTCACACCAGTGTTAGGGTCGTCTTGAAATTACTGTGAGGAGTGCGCAAAGCTGACTGAAGGCATTGTGGTGACTTCAAGATGATGAAAAACAATAAAAGCGTTGTTCCATTGCTTGGTTTTATCATATATTTGCAGTTAGACTATTTCTTATGTGCATTTACTCCATATCCTTTCATTGTTTATTTGAGTTCCCCGTTCCCCACAAGATACTTTCATCGAGTCTTTTTCATGGATGAATAGTACATGTGACAATTGATTTTTTTTAACGACATGGTCTTGTAAAAAACAATATTTTGTTTATCTCAACGATATTCACCCCGTAGGAAGCTGTACAATGGAAGATGAGGGGATGAGCTTTTGAACGGAGGATAGAGAGCTCAGGTAAATCAAAACATTGCAGACGAAAATGGAATAATTAACGGAAATATAGTTTACATTTGTTAAAAGACTATGTTTAAGGGAATATCTGATTTAAAAGTACATAAATAATAATATATTTCTTCTTCATGAAATTGTATTTTGAAATATCGTCACAAATTACGAAAGTTTATTTGAACGGAAAACTGGAGGGTAGCGAGCTCCGTTCAAAAGGTAGTGAGGCATATGAACTGAGGGTAGCGAGCTAAACGATAACATATAGCGTACTGAAGGAAATGATGATATGGTACATTTCTCACGAATTTTATCTTCCAGTATAAAATCAAAACTCAGCAAGCTAAACCAATACAAATATCAAATCCATTTTCTCTCGGTATATATTAAATACGCTTAACATTTTTTAGAAGTAAAGACTGCGAGAAATATATACAAAACAACTTTATACAAACCAAGTTTATTGCAGGGTTATTGCATGAATGTTGGGGGATATTATCCATAGCAGAATTTGATATTGCACGACCTTATGAGTGCAATATATATTCAACGAGGTGAAAATTTTTTGAACGCTAACTTTTGGTTGCTTCTAGGCCTAAGGAAATATTGTATTGCTATACAATAATAATGTGGATGGTATATAACTGTATGATTACAAATGTAGATACTGATATGTCAAAAATATGGGTGGACCAGTTGGTTATGTTTAACAGTTTGTTGTTTTAGCTTTTTTTTCTTTTTTTTTCAATTTTTTGTAAAATATTTCGTTACTAGGATTTTTTTTTTAAAATGATCAAAGATATCGTTGAAAGTATTTTTGTTTTAGTTAAAGAATTGTCATAAAAGAAAATTTATAAACACACTTCAATTTCATAAATAATCTGTTTTTACGTGGTATATATTTATTTCAATAGGTTTAGAAATCCAGTATTCCTTCTTAACTGGTATCCGAGGTGATCGTTTCCGCTTTCAATTACACGAGATTCAATTACTATCCCGAAAGTCCCGTATTGTGGTAGTATTACTGTTCGTTCTTGTCAATTCAGTTGTATTCTGCTTTGCCTCCTTCATTCCTGTGTGCAAGAGTCAATTCAATATGCACTCATTTATTCCTTTGCAAGTACATCAATATATGTTTTCAAATATGTAGTTTGTTCATAACATTAACATAATGGTTGTTGATAAACTGGTCATTGTCGATATAAAATGTTCTTCGCATAGTGGTATTTACTACTACAACGAAAATAACCTCACCTATACAGCTCGCTCATTTCTCGCTGTCTTGATGAATACAGTTATCCCATGTGAAGTCCATAATACTCTTTCAAGACCAGTTTATTTTATATATCAGACTTTCACATCAATTTGTAACATAACTAGCACAGATATGTTCTGTTTTGCATATGTAATATAGCAAGAATTAACAGTCGATCAACATACCCAGTCTGATATAGCCATATGAGCCTGCTTCGTTCTGAAATTGCCATATCAGCCCTGTGATATGGCCATATCAGCACGGATATGACGATAACGTTTATATTAAACAGATAAGGACATGGCCTTTTTCCACATACACACAGTTATCATCCGTCGACCCACATCAGCCCTCGGCTGACGCCTCGGGATGATAACCGTGCTTATATGGAAAGGGCGTGTATTAATAGATGTGTATTTATGCTAGGAATTATAGTGATGATCCATTTCTAAATAAATTGCATATCTTTTCCATTAATAATGTTTTGATATTGCTCATGTGACACTTAGGGGTTAATGTATGATCCGTGAACAGGTTTTTTTAAGTTTGATTCTCTAACAATAGTCATAATACGTGATTTAAAAGCAACCAGAAAACAACAAGCAATACGTGAATTTACAAAGAGGTATGACAAATTTCCCGTGAAATTATTTCCTTCAGCATACCGATATACCAATTTTACGAATCGTCTCAAAAACTTTTTAACAGACACTATCATAACAAAATAATTAAATAGGAAAAAAATGAAAGGATATGGAGTGAATGTACATGTTACAAAAACGCACATGATACATAGAAAACTCCAGTTTATCAAGGACAGGGTTTTTATTGCTGTCTACATTTTCATACCCTTACATAAAAAATTCAGTCATTGAAATTGACACTTGAATGCAATTTTGACAGATTTTCGCAATTTTGTTGGTTATTGTTAAAATTCGTTGCATAGAACCCAAGAACCAAACTAATCTATATCTAACTGCCATTCGGAAGGGTAAATGCGTATACACTCGCAACAAAAAAAGTATGGGTTCTCGGTGTCCTTCCAGTAGTTTCATCTTCCGCAACACTGTAAAATAGCTTAAATTGACACAAAAGGCTGCTTACAGCCATGTTCGACTGCTAATATGTCAGAAAACATACAGGCGTGGCACATACTAATTCTATCTCGAGGAACAGGACTAGTAACAACAGACCATCTTTCTAGATTTTCGACAAAATTTGAGCATTTTTTTTAAATCACCTAATGTAGGAACAAAATTTACGCCTAAATGGCCATACTACTTTAGATGCGTGATTTAATGACCCTAAAGGGCCCCCTTCATAAATATTCAGTATTTAAACGACTGTATCGTCAGTAATATTGCTCATGGATTTTCATTCAGTATTGCGTGCTCGCAATTCTCCGTTCAATACATTCACTACCCTCCGTTCAATACATGAAATACTGGCTCACTACCAATTGAACGGAGCTCCCTACCCTCAAGATTTTGGTTCAAAAAAGAAAATTGCAATTATTTTTTATTAGAAAGAATTCTTTGAAAAGCCCGTAATGCAAATGCTTTCTTCTAACTATAGGCATATAAAATATAGAAAATAGTTTGTTCAAAAATTGTTAATTAAATAGTTATATGCGAAAAGGTCATTTCGTCTGCATGCTTAAAGTCTTACCTGAGCTCTCTACCCTCAGTTCAAATGCTCATTCCCCATATTTGTAAATGTATAATGGAAATTACCAGTGATACTCCAAAACGGCATATGTAGTGTCAACTATCAAATGAATTCTACATAACCGAAGTATATCTAAAGTAGAGCTATAATCAATTGGTAACTGAAGGAAATTCAGAAAATAAGAAAGACAAAAATTATCACTGTTGAAAATCGCAATTTCACAATCTCAAGTGAAAAAATATCTTTAAACCACTACTACCCGAAGGAGAATATTCATTATATTTAACCCCATTGCAAAATAAATATTGAAAAAAAAATGAAATATGCCAGTTTATCATTTATTATACAGTTTGCACGAGTGGTAAATGTTAATTAAACGAAAACTATTTAAAACTCCCCCTTATCTTTTTTCAGATATTGACCAACATTCAGTACTATGCATTGTTTTCTGTGAGAGATACTTGTATAATATGTTAAGAATACACAATAAATTTGTATTTATGTTAAATTTTTATGTTTTGTTTGCATACATGCACAATAGAATCTAGGGCCTTCCCACCATAATTAGAAAAGCGTGTATATGGTTTCCTTATTTAGGATTTTTTCCTTTTTTCATGGATATTTTGACAAAATTGTGACATGGTATGGCTTTAATACTGGATCAGAAATGAGAATGGATGCGACTGCACTAAAACTTTGAAATCTTTCTTCATTTAGTAAGAGATAGCAAAAATACTTGTTAGACTATGACATTCAGTGTCCGAATCTGTAAGGTATACAATGTCCGAGTTGTCGCACATGAAGTGTGTTACATGTATTATCAAAACATGCCTTCCTAATGTTTTGATTTCATCTCTACTGAAGAGCATAAGTTGTCGAAATGCGCATATGCAGTAACTTCGGTATTTATTTATTTGTTAAAACTTGGCCGATGCCTCTGATGGTGGACTGCTAGTCCCCGAGGGTTCGGTGCTGGTCCGAAAACAGTTTTTATTTTGAAACTTGCAATACATAATTTTTAGAACATTTTGTTGAAAACTTAGGGGTATCTCCCTCTTTCATAGCTCTGTCCTTAGATGATTTTGGCTTTTCTATTTAGATCTCATTGGTTTTTTTGTTCTCTATCAGTTTTTACAGGTATTTCGGTTCATGGACCTCTAAATGATTTGATTTCATCTGCACTGAAGACACATAAGTTGTCGAAATGCTCATATGCAGTTCTAAACAAAATTCACTTTAACTTTGGTATTTACGTATTTCATCCAAAAAGGTCATAGTTCTCTAATTATTGAATTATAGGAAGTAAGATTTATTTTTGGTAATGATCATTAAAATGAACAGATGATCCTTCTGACCTCATGCAAATAATCCTTTCTGCAAAATACTTAGGAAAGGAGAAATTCAGTCGCGAGATCTTTTCAATTGCTTTTGACATTGATATATTGTTTATACATGTATTGTAAAAATAGTACCCCCAACCCCAAATGTGACAAACAAAAAAGCATTTAATTGATTAAAAAAAAACAAAAATATTCTTGTACGTCAACGATGCATTGCAGAATTTAGGAGTACCATCACTTTATGTCCGATGTTGTCACTTTTCCTCAGAAATCAAAGCAAACTTTGCAGAATGGCTTACTTGCACGAGGAATTTTCAGTAATTCATACTGATCAATATGGCTGGCATGACCAAAATGCATTTTTATGGTAATTTATCCTTTGATTTACTAAATCACTTCTGAATCTCCTAAGGGACCGACCATTTAACTTGAGGGGGGCTATGGTTTTTTCTAAAAAAAATATTTTTGGAGCTGATTTTCTGTGAAAAAATATGTTGGCTGCCAAAATGATGAAAAAAAATTTTCTGAAGGAGGCTTTCTCCCCCCAAAAATAATGTTAATTTTGAAAAAAAATATTTTGTTGATACACGCGAAAAAAATAAATAATTATTTTCTCGCGAATCGCGAAAAAAAATTTTCAGTCCAGAAAAAAAACATACCCCCCCCCCCCCTTTTCAGGTTAAATGGTCGGTCCCTAAGACAATCTGAACCAAATTTTACAGATCTGTTGTATAAAAGGTCTTTAACAAGGAATGCTCATTTCGTTCTAAATATTTTTAATTTGATCTGCAGTGAAGAAAAGTAAGTTGTCGGAATGGCTGTTTGCAGTGAAATAAATTTACAGTAACATCGATATTTTGTTATTCGTTCATATCCGAAAGCCAATCACAACCAGTGCAGAACATGAACTCTTGATTACACATATTTTGTCATTTTTGAACTGCTGAATCAAACTGAACCGAACAAAACAAACATACATGTAGGCACGCACATATACAAAAATGAACAGTTATATTAAAAAAATATTGTGAAAAAAACATATCAAAACTCTGGTGTAATTTACTTTTGGAGTGTAAGAGTGTAAATTATAATCTATAAAAAGACCAGTTTCATCTATTGACATTAATGATTTTTCTACACTTTATACATCCCTTCCGCATAAATTGAATAAATCCAAATCGGAACAACTTATTAGAATTTTCTGCTCTTCAGTTCATTTTCTGTAACAAAAAGTAAGGATTTTCTCAAATTTTACTTACAAAAACCAATTCTCCTGGACATGTGATAATATGATTGAGGCACTGAATCCCTTGCCAGACAACATTTATGTTCGTTTTGGCACTATTGTTTATTAACAGGTCATTGAAATCCCCGTGGGTACTAATTATGCACCTCAAAATGCAGATCTTAAAACTACAAAATGGAACTATACCAGACAGTGATGAACTCATTTTAATTTTTAATGATAACAGCAGGTACATTGACGATATCCTTACTATTGACATTCCCCAGTTTTTAGATTATATCGACATCATTTAACCACAAGAGCTGAAACCTAAGGAAGCAAACAATTATTCTAAATACTGCACTTTTCTGTATCTAAGTATCATCATAGACTCTGGTACATTAGTTCCTGGCCATTGTAGGTGTTTGCTGTTATCCTGTTTTTGTAATTAAACAATAAAAACTAAAATATATGATAAAAGGGATGACTTTAATTTCACTATTACCAATTTCCCTTTTCGTGACGGCTCCATCCTACGGAGTGTATATTTCTCAATAAGTACGATTCGCACGCGTTTGTTCTACCTTTGACGTTTTAATGAGCGTAACCTTACATTCACATCCAAACTTTTACAACAAGTTTATAGATTTCAAAAATTATTTACTACTTTTAAGAAGTTATACAGAGGATATGAACATTTGTATTGTCACAATTAGTGTTTTTTTTTTTCACGCCAAACATAGATATATTCCGAATGCACCGTGTGTATGTTAAATAATTAGTTCCGATTCCCGACACTCCATCTTGCTCTCGAGTCATCAAGTCAAATACACGCTAATGTTAAGTCCAGATAGTTTTGGAATTTGGTACCTAGTTCAATAACAGTGTGAGTTTTATTATTATATTTTCATTATATTTGGATGAACATTAATCTATTTAACGTAACTACACAACATAATATTGTGAATATCAGCTGTACACGTTGATTGCATAATTTGCTATAAATATCGACTTTCACGGAATGTTCATCTCACACTGAAAGGTACAACTGTTGATTTTAATTATATTTCTAACTTTCATCACAGTATTTCAAAGTTTTTATATTATATTTCCGTCTAGAAGAGGAAGATAAAACCGGTTATTCAGTTGCATAATTCATATAAATATAGAATACTCGAGTATATGGCAAGCAATTGGTGACATTTAAATACTTCCACATAAAATTATGGAAAATATATTCTGCGTGTTACAGCCATCTCAACTGTATTTATCCGTGAATAAACCGGAACCTTATGTATAATATTACACAGACATATGTCATATTTGTGTTTATTTATGCAAATTATTGTGTATTTAAATATGTTGACATTTTACTCGTAATAACGGTAGCATAAGTTGACATTAAATCCTCGTTATTTTTAACACATAACTTATGATCGTTAATTATTTGTATTTTTCAGGATTTTACGAATTTGTTCACCGGCTAATTAAAATAGTAGGTCCACACTTCGTTTATATTTTGAATTGGGCCCACGAACTAGGTTATACTCGCCGAGTCCGGCTCAGTACAGTAAAAACACTAGAACCAGCTTGAGTTCCAGACCTTATTTGGACAACTGGTAGCACCGTTCCTGCTGCAGCCAACACAATTACAGGGAAACGTTTCTTCCTGTTCCCGGACAGAAGACAACACAGTCATTCAACTACGGTAACACCGTTCCTGTTCCAGGCGACACAGCTACAACTGGATTAAACAACGTTTCATTTGTCATGAGTGTAAATCCGACAGATATGTACGAGGACGCCATACCAACAGTTCCAGACACAAGGTTCCGGACACTAACATAGAAAGGACAAGAGCAATATTTACAAACATGTGACAAACATCGTCAAAACATAGAGTATTTATGGACAATGCTCAGCTCCCTGCTTCCGGAAGCTGACAATTCCCCCGCTGGACTACGGGATCAACTAACACTTGAACAAAATATAGCTAAAGCAAATAGCAGGTACCAAAGACAACTTAGTACCTTCAAGACCTACCTCAAGACTTACAGGAGCGAGGATAGTAAACGAGACATGGGGGAATGCTCCAAAATAACAGATATCCGCCATCTTGCTTTTGCCGATGCCCTGTACAACATACAGGAGGCTGGCAAGCCTTTGACGCCCAAGAAAACATCAAAGGCACCTAGTAGCAGCTCATCGACCCAGAACAGTAAATACCATTCACAAAGTGGGACGTCAAGACGTACAGACGCTTCCAGTCTGTTGAAACGAAAGAAGGCAAAGGCGGAAGCTCTGAAAGCAAGTCTAGCCTTTACAGAGAAACAGGCCAGTCTTTCAAAACAACTCCAAAGTATTCCGGAAAAAACCATCCGTGGGTAAAACCCGGGTAGCATCTCACAAGACTGATGTCGACAGATCTCCAAACAAACCCAGTAAAGACATTGGGGGCACCCTGCCCCAGTGCTGAGAGAACGAAGTATCAAACAGGTGCGTAATACATAATACAAAGCATTCATTAGACGAATGTAAAGGATTCAGATCAAAATTAATTGAGGAGCGGAGAGAGATCAAAACAACCTATGTTTTAGGTGTTGCGCCTCTACAACCCCCAGAAGCAGAGAATACAAGGCGAAGATTTCCTGCAGAGACTGCGAAAGCAAACAACACACCACTTCCTTACATATAGCTAGGCAGGCATCTTCAGTTGGCCCCGTACAACATCATGGCGGGGAGACAGTATAACAGAATGGCGGGGGGGGGGGGGGGGAAGTAATGCCAAAAATACTGACAGAGCAGGAAACTCATCTTGTACAGAGATCTGTGGAAACAACACATGTAAATCATGTGCAAAGATCATCCCTGTCAGAGTACATCATATGGACAACTCCGACAAAACCATTGAAATGTACGCAGTTCTTGATGACCAAAGTAACAGGTCCCTGTCATCACCAGAGTTTTTTTAATTCTTCGACATTGAAGACAACCCAGAAAATTATACCCTGACAACCTGTTCAGGTCGTTTAGCCACCAGTAGCAGGAGAGCCAAAGGATTTATAGTCCAATCTTTACACGGACAGGAAGAGTTAGAACTGCCAGTTTTGGTAGAATGTGATTATATTCCAAGCAGCAGAGGCGAAATCCCGTCACCAGATTCTACCAAACACTTTCCACATATGAAAGATAAAGCTGGAAGAATCCCGCCAATTGAAGATAGCAGGAAAATAATGCTGCTCATAGGAAGAGACTTACCCGAAGTCCATCATGTCCTAGATTATAGATATGGATCACCCTTTGCCCAGAAATTAAGACTTGGCTGGGTCGTCATCGGAGAAATCTGTCATGTCTATCAACATGCAACTCCGCGGACTTATTTGTGAAGAAAACATTTGTCCTACCATCTGGCCAACCTACGACACTAAGACCATGTGAAAGTAAAATTTGTGTACGGGAACCAGATCCCGCTTGTTTCAATACTGCAACCAAAACAGTAGACATACCAGAATATGATATCTTTGTAAAGACCAAAGATGACGACAAACCAGGAATGTCGTATGAAGATAAAACATTTATGAAACAAATGGACAATGTAAGAGACTCCACAGGCAACTGAGGCAATTAGGTTTCTCCGTTACCATTTCGGACACCAAGACAACGACTTTCAAACAACAGACAACAAGCTGTAAAAAGAGCGGAATTCCTCGAAAATAGTTTGAGGACGAACGCTTTCAAAAGAGAATATTTTATAGAATTTATGTCAAAGAAATTAGACAACCATGCGGAAGTTGCTCCGCCATTGCAAGAACAAGAAGAATGTTGGTACTTACCGTTGTTTGGAGTATACCATCCCAAGAATTCTGAACATATCAGGGGTGTGTTCGATTCCACCGCAAAGTTCGATGGAGTATCTCTCAACAGTGTTTTGATGTCTGGTCCAGAACTATCAAACAGCTTACTTAAAGTCCTGATACGTTTCAGGAGAGAAATGGTTGCTGTTACTGCTGACGTTCAACACATGTTCCACTGCTTTGTAGTGAGAGAAGATCACAGAAATTATCTGAGGTTCCTGTGGTATAAAGACAATGATATCGACAAAGGATTGATAGAGTACCGAATGAGAGCCCATGTCTTCGGTAACAGTCCATCCCCAGCAGTGGCTACGTTGGGGCTAAGTAAGACAGTACTGGCCGCAGAGCCAGAGTACGGCCAAGATGTTGCAAATTTTGTGACTAAAGACTTTTATGATGATGATGGATAAACTTCGTTCCCAACAGCAGAAGAGGTCATCAAAGTCGTGAAAGACACACAATCAGCATTGAAGAAGTATTGAAATCTCCGTCTGCACAAGTTCGCATCCATCAGTGCTTTCCAACAAGCGATTTAGCTACAAACTTAAAAGATTTGGATCTTGAAACCAACAACAAACCACTCCAGCGTAGCCTTGGACTGATATGGGATGTTAACACATACATATTTCTTTTCCAACTGTCGTTGGATACGAAACCTATAACAAGACGAGGTGTACTAGTATTATCTACGATAAACAGCATTTATGATCCATTCTTAGCTCCAGTGGTCATCCAAAGGAAGCTGATTCTACGAAAGCTGACTTCAACAACAGTTGATTGGGACGAACCTGGCCCGAATGATATTGCATCAAAATCGGAACCTTGGCGAGATGAACGGCAAGAACTAGAAACATTACATGATAGTGAGATTCGTCCTCATGTTACTACAGAGATTTCTGTTGCCAAAACACTCACAACAGCTGATAATCCTAACATAGATACTGAGAGATTCCAGCACTTCTCAGCCTGGAGTGCCATAATACGTGGCATTGCATCCCTGAAACGTTCGCTCCGTGTACGTCTGAATGGGAGTTCAAAGCTTGAACCTGACAACACTTTTCTTCAAGAAGCAGAAGACATCGTTACATCATAAGTACAACGTGAAGTTTATGAAGAAGATATAGACTGTTTTAGTCACAAAATTCATTGGCGATTTTTGGCGAAAGAACTTCAACTGTCAATCTCAATCCGCTTTTAATTTGGATGAAAAAGGACAAACTCTTCCAGATACTTTTCCGGATATTCCTATAGACCTTTTTATTCACAAATTCATGGGTGCCGCCATTGCCGACTTCCGAATGTACTTGTTACCGGAAGGGTGTAACGTTCGTAACACCTCGGCGTTTGCCGATTTATTGGTGTTAGGTTTAATAATACAGGTGTCATACTTCAACTGTTAATTACTCCAGTAACACCTGTTGAGAAAGTGATCAAAACCTATTCAAGTGATAAAACAGTTATTATGACATCAAAGAAACCGCCTAATATACTGTAAACGTATTACTTTTCGCGGATGCTTATTTTCTCGGTTTATGAAGCATCGACATATTTGCAGGTATCAATTTTCACGGTCTTCAATGTTATAAAGACTTTTTCTAAGCAAAAACTTATTTTCACGGGTACTATTTTTCGCGTTCAAGAGCCAACCGCGAAAATAGCGAAAATTAATACGTTTACAGTATATTAATTTATTACAAATAACTGTTAATTAAGTATAGAAGTTCGATATTTTACAAGTTGGTTAACAAAACGGAACATTGTTTTGAAGGAAAAGAAATGAAATTCACAAGTAATTTAGATTAATAGATTAATTATTTATATTTCAGAAAAAATATTTGAGGTATTTTTGATAGATTTTCCGAAAAAAAAACTTGGATATTAATATTTTTATATATACAAGTTCTTAAAAAATTTGCGCGGATTTTAGAAAATGACTTTTATTCAGCAAACAAGAAAAATAAAAAAACTAGATGTTGTCGGAAACGACAGCTATCCCCGCACTCCCTCTTTGACACAGAAAACAGTTGTTATACACTCTTGGCATATTTTTTTCATTATTTTTAAATCTACCTATTGATAGTCATTATTGTTACTAAAAGAATTCTAGGATATATGGTTGCTAAGTAAAATTCCAAATCCAGTTGATGAAAATGTTTTTTTCCTAAACTAAATATGCAATTTAAGTATGGTTGCTACTTAGAATTCCAAAAATAAGTGGTCTTTGAGACTTTCAGGAAATTTACCAAAATTGGAATCAAATATTTTTGAAATCCAATTGATGAAAATGTTCGTCCTAAACTACACAAACATTTAACGTATGGTTGCTAGGTAGAATTCCAAAAAATAAGGAAATTTACCAAAGTTGGAACCGGAACCAAAATTCCAAAAGCTTATTGCAAATCTATAGACTACATGCAACAATTCTGCATTAAGATTTGATCCCTAAATCCAAAAATGTAGGAGGAGTTTGCGTCACATGCCAAATGTGTCTAATCCACATCTTTTGGTCTTTGTTAAAATTGACATCATGGGGCCTCTTGTTTGCACCAAGACCAATATCAAAAATCCGAAAGCTTATTGCGCATCTACAGACTATATGCAACAATTCTATAACAAAATTAAATCCCTAAATCTATAAATGTAGGAGGAGTTTGTGTCATATGCCACATGTGTAAAAATTGACATCATGGGGCCTCTTGTTTGCACTAAGACCAATATCGAAAATCCGAAAGCTTATTGCGCATCTGCAGACTGTATGCAACAATTCTACAACAAAATTAAATCCTTAAATCCAAAAATGTAGGAGGAGTTTGAGTCACAAG
This sequence comes from Modiolus philippinarum, assembly GCA_002080025.1. Taxonomy (NCBI): domain Eukaryota; kingdom Metazoa; phylum Mollusca; class Bivalvia; order Mytilida; family Modiolidae; genus Modiolus; species Modiolus philippinarum. Next base: position 23,986 of record MJUU01040183.1, read on the forward strand.
AAAAGTTTAAAGGACGGACGGACGGACAGACGGACGGACGGACAGACAGACGTAGGGTATAACATTATCCCCGAACTTTCTTCGAAAGTGCGGGGATAATTATAATAATTTTATGTTGAATGCTTTTGAAATATCTGTTTTCTAAAACATTTTGTTTGAGTTATAAAGTTCGAAACAAAGAAAGGAGTATTTAATTCAAATAGTCTCTGGTAATTTTATTTTTAGTAGGAAAAACCACCAAATCGACAAAACAATGAAAACAAATATATAATTTAATTGCATTTTTATTTAGATAATGGATGGGGATGTCATTCTGTAAGACCAAAAATAAAAAATAGTTATATGAAACAAAATGATTTCACACCTGAAGCCACGCAATTTTAATAAAAAGGGTAAAGATTAAAGAGTTCACGGGTAGCGTCCAACTTGCCGACATTCAAATAATTCAAATAGCATATCCTNTTTTTTTTTTTTTTTTTTTTTTTGTTTTTTTTTTTGGAGGGTCAAACTATATTTTGGGGATAAATTGGTTTTTGCAATAAAAATATTGAGTTTTTACCAAATTTTGATATTGGCCGGAGTTTAATTCCTCCGGCCAAATAGAGATAGCTGTAATTATCGTTCTAGAAAGGAGCAGCCCACCTGAAAAGTGTGATGTCGGGATAGTATTTTCTTATATTTCTGAGAAAAAATATGTGTAGAAATTAATCATTTGTGAAATTCTTTATCAAAACACGTGGTAAAAAAGTTCATTTCAAAATTCACGACCTTAAACATTTCTTTCTGAAGGCAATCATGTCCTTGACGCAATCAAAGGGTCATAAGATTAATTGAACTGGTTTAAACAATCACACCGTGTCATTCCTCCAGGTGTAACAATCTACCTGGACAAAACCGTTTATTGTTTATTGTCACCTGGACATAAGCATGAACTGCTGAATTATATAATATTCTACAATGCGCAAAAAAATTACTTTGATTTTCATACTAATTGCATTATAATTTGTTAGTTGATGAAAATTTAATTTGAACAGGTATATATTCTTTCAGAACGGATATTCGTTTGAAAAAAAACGTTGCGATTCTATTTTTTACATTTAATCACGACATATGAGCATACATTGCCACGGTAAATAACCGAGTCTACACCCTCTTAATGGTGGACGACTATTCGACACCTGGCGATCAGGTTCGATAACTCAGTAATCACCAATTTATGAAAACGTCTATTACAAGAACATTCATAACTACAAATAATTCCTTCGTAGGAAGTGGAAGACTCCAGCTCATCTCAACCTGGATATCGCTGTATTCTGTTTTACCATATTTATCTTTCATCTGTTAATACAAGATCAGTTACCGATCACCGAGATAATTCGTCTGGTGGAAATAGTGTATAAAATGTATATCAATTATATTCAGGAATATTGTGAATAATATAATAAATTCCTGTTGTTTATGTAAAAGAATAATGATATCAAGTAGATATCAGACGAGGAGTGTATTGTCACAATTAGTGTTTTTGTCACGACAAACATAGATATATTCCGAATGCACCGTGCGTATGTTAAATAATTAGTTCCGTTTCCCGACACTCCATCTTGCTCTCGAGTCATCAAGTCAAATACACGCTAATGTTTAGTCCAAATAGTTTTGGAATTTGGTACCTAGTTCAATAACAGTGTATTATATTTCATTATATTTGGATGAACATTAATCTATTTAACGTAACTACACAACTGAATATTGTGAATATCAGCTGTAAACGTTGATTGCATAGTTTGCTATAAATATCGATTTTAACGGAATGTTCCTCTCACACTGAAACGTACAACTGTTGATTTTAATTATATTTCCAACTTTCATCACAGTATTTCAAAGTTTTTATGTGATATTTCCGTCTAGAAGAGAAAGATGAAAACCGTTATTCAGTTGCATAATTCATATAAATATATAATGTAGGGCAAGCAATTGGTGACATTTAAATACTTCCAGATAAAATTATGGAAAATATATTCTGCGTGTTACATCCATCTCAACTGTATTTATCCGTGAATAAACCGGAACCTTATGTATAATATTACACAGACACATGTCATATTAGTGTTTATTTATGCAAATTATTGTGTATTTAAATATGTTGACATTTTTACTCATAATAACGGTAGCATAAGTTGACTTTAAATTCTCGTTATTTTGGACACATAACTTATGATTGTAAATTATTTGTATTTTTCAGGTTTTTACCAATTTGTTCACCGGCTAATTAAAATAGTAGATCCACACTTGGTTTATATTTTGAATTGGGCCCACGAACTAGGTTATACTCGCTGAGTCCGGCTCACTACAACATTTGATATATAAATATGATGTGACTCGCAAACAGCTAATTATAAAGGGCATTTCTCATCCTCGATTTTATGGAAATGTTGTTAAAAAATGCCAGAAACTAATAAAAAAATCCAGAAAAAAATGCCAGAAACTGATAAAAAAAATCCAGAACTGCTGGGACGTAACTTAAATTCTTTACATAATAGTGGATATCGACGGGATATTCTAAACGAATTCCAGTGACCTAAGATTTTACACATATACTGGCCTCTCACTGATGCTGTCGATGTCTACTGAAATATATGATGACTCTTAACCAAACCCTTCGGGAAGTTTTGAGCTTATTTTTTCTTCCGTAGTGCGATAGTGTACTACTAGCAGAATAGGTTCCTTGAGCTCGCCGCCAGATTAGCGGCGAGCACTCTTTGATCCATCTTTCTAAATAACGTTTTGTGACATTCCTTTCTTTTTTCAAGATAGTTGTCATAGAATTAGTAGTCTACCTGTTCGTATGTTTAAAATACTATAGGGAAACGGGATAGAGAAGGGGGAGGTTTGGGTACCAATAAACCGGTTAAACTCTACCGCTGGCTTTTGCCTGTGCCGGTACCAAGTCCGGCTATCCCGAGTTCCTATCGTTATTTATGTTTGCCTCTAGACACTTATGTGTTTTTGTAGTGCAGTTTCCTTGCGGGTTGTTGCTTCTGATTGTAGTTTTCGGTCATTGTAGGTGTTTTTTGTTACCTTGACCTTTTAATGGTCTCTGCGTAGAATTAAAAAAAAATCTCTGCCTTCAGGAAATTCACAAAAAATTGGAATAGACAATTTTTGCAATCCTTTTATTGAAAATGACTGATTTCAATTAAATAGTTAAATAAGTAATACCGAAGTCACTGTGAATTTACTTTCTGCATATGCGCATTTCGACAACTTATGTCTCATCAGTGCAGATTAAATCTGAACGTTTGGAAGATTAAAGTATTGTTTCTATGTAGAATTCCCAAAGATACCATGTCTTTGCGACTTTAGTGAAATTTACCAAAATTGGAATAAAAAAATTTATGAAATCAAATAAGTAGGAATGTCTGTTATATTAGACCTGGGACTGATATAACAGGGATATGAAACTATTTAACAAACCAGTTTGATCGAATAAAAAAGCGGTGTCCAGGCTACGATTTTCGGCTGTAACCTTTGTTTTACTCAACATAAAATTATTCTAAGAAATTTGCCGAAAAGCTGATTTATCGTATATTTACAACATTAAATTTTCATTCACACAACAATGAAATCCTAATTAAAAATGGGTAATAAATGCACCAGGGGTTGTTTTCTTGTGTATAGGGGTCGTAAAATTATCGAGAAACCGTCCAATAAACAAATGACAGTTATCGATGATTACAATGAAAATCAAGAAAATTGGCTAACTTTAACTCGTTAGTTTACCTGTCAAATTCCATCCTACCATTACGAAATTTTATCTGTATAAAGCTCTTTGTATTGACTTTATGGTCGTATATAATTTTTGCAGAAAAGATTTTTAACAGTGCTGATAAATTTTGACTGATGTGACCACACTCATGCAATTTTTAGAAATAATTTTTTGAGTTCAAACACTAAACTTTTCCCCGTTTATTTCACAACTAAATTTTCAACTAAATTTAAAGAAAAATATACCATGATTCGCGTCGAAGTTTCATCTTTTCATTCATATAAATTTTGTAGCATTTAATATTTTTGGGAAAATAAAAAGTGTACTGAAAAAACGTCATGAAGTGTAAAATTTCGCGATATATTTATGAAAAAGCCAAAATTATCCAAGTTTTAGAGTAAAATTTGTGTACTTTGCAATAAATTTATTTTACAAAAGTTATACTATGATTTGCAGAAATCTTTTTTCTATAAAATGGTGTATTTTGTATTCAAATCGGTAGAAAAATGTAGATCTAAAGTGTACTGAAAATGTCCTATGTTTCAACAAATACGACGATTTACAGGTAAATCTGCCGCGACACCGAATTTGTAAGAAATGTAAATGTTTCAAATCCCTGTTATATTAGTCCCAGATTAGACACAAATTCTAAAAGTTGTGTTGTTAGATAGAATTCTAATGAATAAGTGGTCTTTGAGACAGGAAATTTACCAAAACTGGAATCAAATATTTTTGAAATCCAATCGATGAAATTCTTTGTCTAATAAAAACAAATTCTGAAAATATAGTTGCTATGTAGAATTCCAAAAAATACCATGTCTTTGAGACTTTCAAGATATTTACCAAAATTATTATCAGAAATTTTTGAAATCCAGTTAGTGGAAATATCTGTTCTTATAGGGACAAATTCTAAACATAGTGTTGCTAGATAAAATTCAAATAAATTAGTGGTCTTTGAGACATTCGGGAAATTTAACAAAATTTGAATCTAATATTTTTGAACCAATTGGTGAAAGTATTGTCTAATAAAAGCAAATTCAAAAATATGATTGCTATGTAGAAATCCAAAATACTAAGTTGTTTTTGAGACTTTCAGGAAATTTAATAAAATTGGAATCATATATTTCTTAAATCCAATACTAGGTGAAAATATTTTTCTTTGAAATAACTAAATATGGTTGCTAGATAGAATTCCAAAAAATAAGTTGTCTTTGAGACTTTTGGATATTTACCATAATTGGTAGAATTTTATCATTCTAAGCATTCATATTTTTTCATAATATTTGCTAAAATGTAAGATTATATGCTAAAATTTCAAAAAAGTATAAGTCTTTGACATTTTCAGGTTAGAACCGGAAATAAAATTCAGAAAGCTTATTGCGCATCTACAGATCACTTTAAATTCCAAATGTTGGAGGAGTTCGCGTCACATGGCACATGTGTCAAAATTGACATCTTGTGGCCTTTGTAAAAATTGACATCTGAGGGCCTGTTGTTTGCGCCAAGACACACATAAAAAAATCTTATAGCTCATCTACAGACTAAATGCAACAATTCTACAACAAAATCAAATCCCTTAATTCAAAAATGAAGAAGGAGTTCGCGGCACACGCTACATGTTTCAAAATCGACATCTTGAGTCCTCTTGTTTGTAGTAAGACCAATATCGTCCGACAATCCGAAAGCGGCGAGCTTGATACGTTACGCCGTGATAAATTCCGTGTAAAAAACAAAATGGCCTATATTTCTTTTATCGGTAATTCACAAATCGATCAATAGAACTCTATAATAAATAAAAATAAGATGAAATTACAATTTAGCACAATGAATCTACTGTTTATTGCAATAATTTATATACATTCTTCATTCAACGTATTACGGGTATGAAGACGTTAAATAGTACCAAAACATGACGTCAGCATAGCAACCAGCACGTGACGCCTTCACGGTGCCCCGATATTTTCGTGATAGTGTCCAGTTTGTTGATACTGAGAATAACAGTCTCTGTAGATCAAAGGAAATTGATACAAATTACCGATAAAACTATGAAATATCAATGAGAATTACAGACATAAACCTCAAAAGGTTCCTTGGATGGGTATTTAATCTATTTTTGTTTCTGATTAAAGTCTCTATGTCCATGGCCTAGTTCATTTCTTACAACAAGAAAGGGCCCTGAGTTGCAGAGTGGTTAAGGTAGTTCTACTACCTATACAACCACTGTAGTCAGTCACCCCAGCGGTGTGAGTTCGCGCCCCGCTTTGTACATTACAAAAAAGGGTGCACTCGACTTACATTAGTAAGTGATAAGGTATGTCAGTTACCTGCCTAAGGTCGGTGGTTCTCTCAAGGCACATCGGCTTCCTCCACCACTTAAACTGACAGTCATGAGATAGTTGAAATACTGATGAAAGTGACGTAAAATCCCATATCAATCAATCAATCCATATAACAAGAAGTGCCTTAGAATTGGTCATAGTTCTTATTCAAAGATCTCAATGCACGGGCATCAGCATAGCAACGCTTAAATCGGTTTTTTTGGTACGAGTAATGATATTGTTTTCACCACATCGAACTTTAAGTACTTACAGCTTTAATCCTCATTTTTCGGAAAGTGTGATAGTTTTTGAACAGCAGAGACTGTAGTTCGATATTTTTACTAAACCAACTTGCAGCAAGAATTTACTGCAATTTTTTCTTTGTGCACATGAATTGACCAATGAAATGCTTCTTAGACATGATATGTAATATATACATTGTTCTTCTAATACCTATGATAAAATGCTTATATTTATACTTCGCGACTTAGACACATGACCAACTTCGAATATGGTATGTGTGATTTGAAATTCTTGCCATTTTTGGCGTTACTAATTGGTGACAAGCATTTAAACGCAAATTTAAACGGCATGAACGTTAACATGACCCCGAAATTCCTTTATTTCACTGTAAACATTTCTAGAATAATGTTAGTTTCCATGTGTATGTATATCGTCACTCACGATGTTTGATGGTTGTCTTATGATAAAATAGAATATTGCAATATTTCAATTTAATAAACGCCGAATACATGTACGTAATGTATTGGCACCAACAATATTAGTCTCCAAAAGTTCTTTCAAGTGATAAGACAATGTTTACTCCCTATGGCGTTTCTTCATGCTCCTTAATTTTTTTTTTTTTTTTTTTTTTTTTTTTTTTTGGTTGTTTTAGCTGTCAGTGCTGTACTTTTTCTTGAATTCACTATTTAAATGTAATCATCTTAATTTTCTTTATTTACTTTGAGACCATCAGAAACTGACTTACTCCTGCTTGTCACCCAAAGAAATATGCATATACTGTAATATTTGTTTAAGAACCTAAAATTAACATGTTCTTGTTATTGTATTTCTTAGACATCGTTTAGAGCTTCTAAACTAAAGTGCCTTTTTTCATTTACTAGAAAGACTGCTCAAATATTGCTGACACTCATCACTTTTTGTGTGCGTTTCACATAAAAATGTACAAAAAAAACGGCAGTAGAATTTTGAACTAATTTTCGCTTTTCTTTTTGTAATTTAAGAGGCCTTTCTCAAATATTGCTTATTGTAACACAGAGCGTTACAGATGTCCCCAAACGAACATGGCAACAGCAGCATTTATCAGTTTTCAAACACTAAACATTAATTTCTACACGTCAGATAACTGTCGTGCAAAATTTCATCCAATTGAAGCACTTTTTCCATTTACATGGCAATGGCAGTCATCTTAAAATTTTCAGGCTTAAAATCATTTCTACACATGTCAGACAACCTTCCTGTAAAAATTTATCAAAATTGGAGTATTTTGAACTTTCCCGCCTTTTTTCAGTTTCCATGGCAACGGTCGCCATTTTGAAAATTTAAGAACCTAAAAATCAATTCTATGTATACTAGGCATCCTCCCTGTAAAATTTCATCCAATTCTGAGCACTTTGAATTTTCCCGCCTTTTTCCGTTTCCATGGCAACGGTCGCCATTTTGAAAATTTTAAGACAAAAAATCAATTCTATGCATGCTAGGCAACCTTCCTGTAAAATTTCATCCAATTCTGAGCACTTTAAATTTTCCCGCCTTTTTTCCGTTTCCATGGCAACGGTCGCTATTTTGAAAATGTTAAGACCAAAAATCAATTCTATGCATGCTAGGCAACCTTTCTGTAAAATTTCATCCAATTTTGAGCACTTTGAATTTTCCCGCCTTTTTCCGTTTTCATGGCAACGGCGGCCATTTTGAAAATTTTGAAAGGTTTCTGCACATCTACTCATGTAGGCCAACATTCCTGTGAAGTTTCATGAAGACAAGAATTGAGCGGAAGAAAGAAGAAGGAAAAATAACTAGGGTTCCTTTGTTTGGATCCAAACATAAAAGTCTCCAAAACCTCCAATGGACACAGGAGATGGCTTTTTATTTGAGTTCCGCATAATCTTCACGAATCATCTGTGAATTTTCAACCAATTCAGAGGACTTTTAATTTTCCCACCTTTTTTCCATTTCCATGGCAACGGCGGCCATTTTGAATTTTTTTGTCCAAAAATGCGTTCTATTTGTAGACATCCTTTGTTCAATTTGGAGCACTTTTAATTTTCCCGCCTTTTTTCCATTTCCATGGCAACGGCGGCCATTTTGAAAATGTGTCTACTATCCTGTGAAGTTTCGTTCAATTTGGAGCACTTTGAATTTTACCGCCTTTTTTTCGTTTCAATGGCAACGGCGGCCATTTTGAAATTTTTTAGCCCAAAAATGTGTTCTACTATTTGTATTCAGCCTTCCTGTGAAGTTTCATTCAATTTGGAGCACTTTTAATTTTCCCCGCCTTTTTTCCGTTTCCATGGCAACGGCGGCCATTTTGAAAATTTCAAGACCAAGTGCGCCCAGTGGCATGGGTATCTATCATCCTGTGAAGTTTCATAAAGATGGGATCAATATTCTCCGAGAAAACTTCCGGCAAGAGGAAGAATAAAAATAATAATAATAACAAGTTATAACTGTGTTCGCAAGCGAAACACAAAAGTCTCCCAAACGAACTCCCAAATCGGATTACTGGGCATTATTAAACCATATTTCAAAAACAATTTGAGCAGGGGTTCCCCTTCTAATTTACTTTATACATATAGCTGAAATCCAAACATAACACACAGTAGAAAACACGTTTTTCTCAAAATTATAGCTTTTTGGCTTGGTTTCCATGGCAACCAAATGCTACATTATCCCTAACAATGAATTTCATACATTGTTTTTAAATACATATAGCTGTAATGAAAATACAATTATCAATAATAAATGTGTTTTCTCAAAATTTCAATTTTTTTCCATGGCAACAGTACTAATTTTGAAAATTATAGATTACTGGCATGGTTTCCATGGCAACCGAATGCTCCATTATCCATAACAATGAATTTCATACCTTGTTTCAAAAAAATTTGGGCAGGGGTTTCCCTTATAACCTAAATAATACATATAGCTGTAATGATAATAATGTGTTTTCTCAAAATTTAAATTTTTTTTGAATGTTTTCCATGGCAACGGTTCTAATTTTGAAATTTCTAATCCTGTTGAATCATTTCTTACATGACAAACATCTTTCCTATGAGGTTTCATGGCGTTACAGTTACTAGTTTTCAAGATACAGTGAAAAAATGGTAATAAAACATACAGTTGATATCAAAACATAACACACATCATAAAAACGTTTTTTTTTCTCAAAATTATAGCTTTCTGGTTTGGTTTCCATGGCAACCAAATGTTCCATTATCCATTACAAACCAATTTTTTACCTGGTTCCAAAAAAAAATTTGGGCAGGGGATCCCCTTATAACCTATAAAATAAAACATATAGCTGTAATGAAAGTACAATTATCAATAATAGATACGTTTTCTCAAAATTTCAACTTTTTTGAATGGTTTCCATGGCAACAGAATTAATTTTTGAATTTCCAATCCCATGGAATTCTTTCTTACATGAATCACATCTTCCCTATGAAGTTTCATGGAGTTACAGTAAAAAGGTTTTAAGATACAGTAAAGAAATGGTGAAAAAAATTCAAAATTTAATTTTCCCATAGGGTTAACATGGATGACCCCAACCCTCTTTGAATCCCCCAAATGCACCCTTAATAAACCACCTTTTGAAAATTTTTTGCATGTTGCACAATAAGATATATGGGGCTAACATCCTACAAAGTTTGAAAGCTGTAGGTAAAATAGTCTCTGAGATCTGGTTCGGACAAGTTCATCCGGACGAGAAGAAAGATAGAAGAATAACAAGTTATAACTGTGTTCGCAAGCGAAACACAAAAGTCTCCCAAACGAACTCCCATATCAGAGTCCTGGGCATTATTTAACCCACTTTCAAAAAAAATTTTGAGCAGGGTTTCCCTTTATAACCTTACTAATACATATAGCTGTAACAGAAATACAATTATCAACAATAAATACTATTTTCTCAAAATTTCAATTTTTTGTTATAGTTTCCATGGCAACCGTGCTAATTTTCAAATTAGCAATGCTGTTAAACTTTATCTGACATCACATACAACCTTCCTATGAATTTTGCAGCACCTAGTGTAAATCGTTTTTGAGTTACAGTGAAAAAATTCAAAATTTCAATTTCCCATAGACTTAACATAGGACGACCCCACCCCTTTTTGAGCCCCCCAAATGTACCCTTTGATGACCCTCTTTCAAAAAATATTTAGTGGTTGCACATCTAGATACATGGGGCTAATATCCTACAAAGTTTGAAAGCTCTAGGTCTAATGGTCTCTGAGATCTGGTTCGGACAAGTTCATTGCGACGAGAAGAAAGGGAAAGAAGAATGATAACAAGATTTGCAATTCCAAGCAATAGCTGATGTCGCCCCTGACAGCCGATTCGATGATTCCATCTTGTTCGCAGCATCAAAATTTACATAGAAATCAATTTTCTTTGAAATCTGACAAGTTGAAATTTTGCATGTTTTTGGTTCAATATACTTGGAGGTATGGTACAGACAAGTTCATCAAAATTCGGGTTTTTGAGCCCCCTAAATGTTCCCTTAATGAGCCCCTATTTGATAATTTTTGTTGATTGCACATCTAGAAACATGGAGCTTACTTCGTGCAAAGTTTGAAAAGTGTGGCTGTAATAGTCTCAGAGAAAAGGTACGGACAAGTTCACGAAAGAAAGAAAGTAGAATAATAATAATAATTGTTCAGAGAACAATTGCAAGGTCTTTCCCCGTCAATGTTATGTTTCGTTATGTCTAATATTTGACCAACCTTAAATGAAGATCTTAATAAGGGGAGTATTTTTGCAACATAATGTTTTTATAATTTTTTTATGGTTTCCGAGATTTCGCGATAAGAAAATTTCGAATGGCGACCTTTGAAAATGGCAGACCAAAATTTTTTGTTGACCAACCAGAAATGTAGATCTTCATGAGAGGATTATTTTTGCAACAAAATGTTTTCATAAATTCTTTATCGTTTCTGAGATATCGCGATAACAAAATTTTGAATAGCGGCCATTTTGAAAAAACGGACGAAAATTTTTTCAGACCAACCAGAAATGTAGATCTTTATGAGAGGAGTATTTTTGCAACAGAATGTTTTCATAAATTTTGCATCGTTTCCGAGATATGGCGATAGCAAAATTTCGAATGGCGGTCATTTTGAAAATGGCGGACGAAAAATTTTTTTGACCAACCAGAAATGTAGACCTTCATGAGAGGAGTATTATTTGCAACACAATGTTTTCATAAATTTTTTAACGTTTCCGAGATATCGCGATAACAAAATTGCGACTGGTGGCCTTTTTGAAAATGGCGGACGGAATTTTTTTTTTTTACCAATCAGAAATGTAGATCCCATGAGAGGAGTATTTTTGCAACAGAATGTTTTCATAAATTTTGCATCGTTTCCGAAATATCGCGATAACAATATTTCGAATGGCGGCCATTTTGAAAATGGCGGACGAAAATTTTTTTTTGACCATATAGAAATGAAGATCTTCATGAGAGGAGTATTTTTGCACACGATGTTTTCAACAATTTTTTATCGTTTCCGAGATATCGCGATAACAAAATTTCGAATGGTGGCCATTTTGAAAATGGCGGATGAATTTTTTTTTTGACCAACCAGAAATGTAGATCTTCATGAGAGGAGTATTTTTGCAACACAATGTTTTCATAAATTTTTTATCGTTTCCGAGATATCGCGATAACAAAATTTCGAATGGTGGCCATTTTGAAAATGGCGGACGAAAAATTTTTTCGACCGCATATTTGTAATCAAGACTATAAAAGCTACCTGGAAACCAAATTGCATCAAAATCCGACAACTTTGACAAATTTGCATATTTAGGGGTCAAAAACGCGTAACCGGGGTCGCGAACCAAAAATTGTTTTTTGCATGACAAATCATCCTGAGGATGAGTCCAACATTTTCCTCACCTTAGTTTTTTATATCTAATATGCTTTATGAGCAAACATGATAACAAGATAAACCGTATTTGGCGAGATAACTCTGTTACTGAAAATAGAATCGGTTTACAGGGTGACCTGAGTCGAGCCAGGCCAATGCCAGTTAAGTGTACCAAGTTTGGTTATGATTGGTCAAAGCACTTCGACAACATTGATGACAGAAAAAAAAAAGAAGAATGATAATAATCAAACGAAATACAATAAGGTCTTTCCACTGTAGCGGGAAAGACCTTAATAAGAAACAGAGTAAAAACAATAAGTCTCCCAACTTCGTTTGGGAGACTTAATAATAATAACAAGTAATAACTGTGTTCGCAAGCGAAACACAAAAGTCTCCCAAACGAACTCCCATATCGGTTTATAAATCATTACGAGACTCCCTCTGCAAAAAATGGGGACAGGGATTCCCCTTACAAATTAGTTTATACATGTTGCTGAAATCAAATAATAACATGCAAAAGAAAACACGTTTTCTCTAAATTATAGGTTTCTTGGTTGGTTTCCATGGCAACCAAATGCACCATTATCATTTACATCCAATTTCATTCCTTGTTTCAAAAAAAATTGGGCAGGGGTTCCCCTTATTATCTAAGTAATACATATAGCTGCAATAGAAATACAACGATTTACAATTATCAACCGTAATTACGATTTTCTCAAAATTTTACGTTTTTTGCATAGGTTCCATGGCAACCATAATTATTTGAATTTCCCCATCCATTGCAATCAATTTTAAACCACCTTCCAAAAAAAATTTGGAAAGGGGTTCCCCTATAATCTAAGTTATGAACTCCCATATCGGTTTATAAGGCATTACGAGACTCCCTCTGGAAAAAAAATTGGACAGGGATTCCCCTTACAAATTAGTTTATAAATTAGTTAGTTTGAAACCTCTAGGCCTTATGGTCAATGAGATCTGCTTCGGACAAGTTCATTGCGACGAGAAGAAAGAAATATGGAAGAATAACAAGTAATAACTGTGTTTGCAAGCGAAACACAAAAGTCTCCCAAACGAACTCCCAAATCAGATTTCAAGGCATTACGAGAATCCCTCAAAAAAATTTGAGCAGGGGTTCCCCTTATAAATTAGTTTATACATATTGCTGAAATCAAATTATTAAATGCAGAAGAAAGCACGTTTTTCTTAAGATCGTAGGTTTCTTGCTTGTTTTCCATGGCAACCAAATGCACTATTAACATTTACATACAATTTTATACCTTGTTTGGAAAAAAATTGGCCAGGGGTTCCCCTAATTACCAAAGTAATACATATAGCTGTAATAAAAATACAAAAATTAATAATTATCAACAGTAATTACGATTTTCTCAAAATTCTACGTTTATTGGCTAGTTTGCATGGCAAACATATTTATTTTGTAATATTCCCATCCATTACAATCATTTTAAACCCTCCTCCGAAAAAAAGTTTGGGCAGGGGATCCCCTTATAATCTAAGTAATACATATTGCTGTAATCAAAATACTATTATCAACAAAAACTTCTATTGTTCCAAAATTTCCATTTTTTGGTATGGTTTCCATGGCAACAGTAGTTATTTTGAAATTTCCAATGCGGTGGAACCCTTTCTTACATGACCCTCATCATTCCCATGAAGTTTCATGGAGCTAGTGTTCATAGTTTTTGAGAAACAGTGAAGTATATGATGAAAATCATTCAAAATTTCATTTTCCCATAGGATTACTACAGGACGACCCCACCCCTTTTGACACCCCAAAAGTACCCTTAAAGGACCCCCTTTGAAAATTGTTTTCTGACTGCACATCTATATACATGGGGCTAGTATGCTACCAAGTTTGAAAGCTCTAAGTCTTATGGTCTCTGAGATTTTCAATGGACAAGTTCATAGCGACGAGAATAAAGAAAGATGGAAGAATAACAAGTTATAACTGTGTTCGCAAGCGAAACACAAAAGTCTCCCAAACGAACTCCCATATCGAATTCCTGGGCATTATAAAACCCCCTTTAAAAAAAATTTGAGCAGGGGTTCCCCTTATAATTTGCTTTATACATAAAGTTGAAATTGAAACATAACATACAGCATAAAAAACGTTTTTCTCAAAATTATAGCTTTCTGGTTTGGTTTCCATGGCAACCAAATGATCCATTATCCATTACAACCAATTTTAAACCTGGTTCCAAAAAAACTTGGGCAGGGGTTCCCCTTATAACCTAAAAATAATACATATAGCTGTAATGAATATACAATTATCAATAATAAATACGTTTTCTCAAAATTTCAACTTTTTTTAATGGTTTCGATGTTTGTCTCAAAATTATAGCTTTCTGGTTTGGTTTTCATGGCAACCAAATGATCCATTATCCATTACAACCAATTTTAAACCTGGTTCCAAAAAAAAACTTGGGCAGGGGTTCCCCTTATAACCTAAAAATAATACATATAGCTTTAATAAAAATACAATTATCAATAATAATTCTCGAATTTCTCGAAATTTCAACATTTTTGAATGGTTTCCATGGCAACGGAATTAATTTTGGAATTTCCAATCCCATGGAACCCTTTCTTTTATAAATCACATCTTCCCTATGAAGTTTCATGGAGTGACAGTAAATAGTTTTTAAAATACAGCAAAAAAATGGTGAAAAAAATTCAAAATTTCATTTTCCCATAGGGTTAACATGGAGGACCCCAACCCTCTTTGAACCCCCAAATGTACCCTTAATAAACCCCCTTTTGAAAAATTTGTGCATATTGCACAACTAGATATATGGAGCTAACATCCTGCAAAGTTTGAAAGCTGTAGGTGAAATAGTCTCTGAGATCTCGTTCGGACAAGTTCATCCGGACGAGAAGAAAGAAAGAATAATACAGCAAAATTCGAAACACATGCGCGTTTCATAAAACGGCCTAAACAAACAATGTGCACGATCTTGGTGTTATATGTCAATCAATCTTCCATCAATCATATGTATTTCAATTGATATTCGCCTATCGAATAAAGAGGGAGTTCTGTACGTCAATCAATTATCTGTCAAATTCATTGATTTTCAATTATATTTATTTCTTTGTTGGGTTATTTAGATTTCTTTTGTGTAATACTTAAAAAATTTTAAAAAAAACATTATTTGTACGATGATCAGAAGCTAATTTGTCGAAAAGCCGTTATCAAAAGTATGAAATATATTTAAACAGTTTCGAATTAGAAATTTTGAAAATCTTTTGAAACAGTTTTTATCAGGATTTCAGAACTATTTATTTTAACTTGAAATCCTGTCCCAAAATCCTGACAATCATTCACCGCTTTCCAGTTTCAAGGCTGGAAAAATATTTTATGAACACTTTTAAAGAGGTCGTATTTTTCCGTTTCATGGGCTAAATTTTCAGCGGTTCCAGCTTCACGTCCTATATACTTTCCCGTCTTCCCGTTTACGTTTTTGTCACGATCCCATTTTCCGTTTGCCTAAAAAAGGCAATCCTACTTCCCGCTCATATCGCATTGAGACCCGCTTAACACAATCAATCCTGATTATACCCCCTTTTCAAGCTTTTGATGGCGGTATATCGTGGCAATCCCTTTGCACTGCACATAATCACATCACCCGAGTGCTGTGTAGATATACATGTGTGTATTTATTCAAATTCATGCACCACGGGCATTAATCTTGCAGAGGAAGAGCGTCAATACGATCACCCTTTGCAATTCGCAGACATGTATATAATTTGTACTAGTCTTTT
>MJUU01040183.1:42020-65631 GCA_002080025.1 Modiolus philippinarum
ATTCTTAAATACTTTATGTGAATTTGTAAATAAAAGCCGTTTTGATTTTGTAAAAACGAAATACTTATCGGTGATGAAGGAAAGGATATTTATTAAATGCACATGAGACAAAGTCATGATAAAAACAACGCTTTTATTGTTGTTTTTCATCTTGAATATATAGCCATATATAAGTTCTTACACACGGCAAGCATTTTTTCCCTTACTGATAATACCCGATTTCTAAAATATGTAAAGATTCTTATCATATAAGCTGAATAAAATGTTTGTATTTGATTGACGTACAGATATCACGCCATGTTTAATCGATTTGTTTAGAACGGGTATGTTGCATATGACTTACGTGCGTATGATTGACAGATAATACCTGTTTCGTGCACATTGTTTGTTTAAGCCGTTTAAAGAAACGCGCATGTATTGCGAATTTTGCTGTAACTAGATTTGCAATTGCAAGCAATAGCTGATGTCGCCCCTGGCAGCCAATTCGACGCTTCCATCTTGTTCGCAGCGTCAAAATCTACCTAGAAATCAAATTTCGTTGAAATCGGACAAAGTTGAAATTTCGACGTATTTTGGCAGCCATCTTCGATTTGTCGACCATTTTGAATTTTATTTTGCTGCATGCCCATCTTCTAATAGGGATTCAACTTTTTGCCAAATATGAATGAAATCTTTCAAAGCATGTTTGAGATTTGATGATTTTTATGGAAATCCGACATATGCAAAGCACTGACGTAACTGGGTAGCCATCTTGAAAATGGCAGCCATTTTGAAATTCTTTTTTTTGATGGAGGCACAACTTCATAAGGTGATCCAACTTTGTACCAAATATGAATGAATTCTGTCCAGGCATCTCTGAGAACGAAGCCGGACAAAAATCATTGGAAGAAAGAAAGCGTAATAATAATAATAATAATAATAGAGAAACGGACAAAAAACAATATGTCGTCCCTACTACGTCTGGGGCGACATAATAACTAGATTTGCAATTGCAAGCAATAGCTGATGTCGCCCCTGACAGCCAATTCGATAATTCCAACTTGTTCGCAGTTTCAAAATCTACCTAGAAATCAATTTTTGTTGAAATCGGTCAAAGTTAAAATTTAGACTTATCTCGCCGGCCATCTTGGAAATGTCGGCCATTTTGAAAATTTTTTTGTTGCATGCCCATCTTCTTATGGTGATTCAACTTTTTCCCAAATATGAATGAATTCTGTCGAGGCAGGTTTGAAATTGGTATGATTTTCAGTGAGATCGGAAAAATTTCAAATGTTGACGTAACTTGGCCGCCATCTTGGAAATGGCAGCCATTTTGAAAAATTTTTTTGGTGGAGGTACAACTTCATAAGGTGATCCAATTTTGTACCAAATATGAATGAATTCTGTCCAGGCATCATTGAGAACCTGCGTGGACAAAAAGAGGTGGAAGAAAGAAACAATAATAATAATCAATAATAGAGAAACGGACAAAGAACAATATGTCGTCCCGACTACGTCTGGGGCGACATAACTAGATTTGCAATTGCAAGCAAAATTATTTAAAGAAAGAAAACCAATGTATATTTGGTCAGATAAAGGAACAGAATTTCATAATCGACAAGTAAAAGAATTATTAAAAGATAATAACATAAAGTTATATTCAACTGAGAATGAAGAAAAACCTAGTGTAGTAGAACTGTGAATAGGAACAATGAAACAACATATGTATAAATACTTTACTGTCAATGAAACTTTTAAATATTATGATATATTAGATAAATTAGTTAAAAATTATAATAATACAGTACATTCTTCAATTAAAATGACACCTGCTGAAGTAAGTAAATAAGAAAATGAATTAACAGTGCATAAAAATTTATATCCAGAAAAAGAAGAAAAGGATTTCATCCAGTCCGACCGGATGGGAGACTGGCGAGGAAACTCGCATCCGCTCACACAGCTCCCCAAATTTAAAGTTGGAGACAGAGTAAGAATAACAAAAAAGAAAGGTCAATTTGAAAAGGGTTATACTTCTCGGTGGACAAGAAAAATATTTGTAATTAACGAAGTATTAAATACAAATCCTGTTACTTATAAAATAAATGATTTAGAATGTGAAGAAATTAAAGGTAGTTTTTATGACAAGAATTTCAGATTACTGAGTTTTAGGAACTTTAAAAATGAGTAACAAAAATTTTTAATATAACCCTAATATAAAATATAATCCTAATATAAAATATTCTCAAAAAGATATAAATCTTACTAATCAAAAAATATTTGTGAACTTAGAAGAATATTTTACAGTAACTTTCAAAGATTTATTTCAAAATTATCAAAATCCTACAATTCATTCTAATGATCCATGGAATACATGGTTACATTCATCATTTGATTGGTGGCAATGTCAATTAAATTTTGCTATATGGTGTGCAAGTACAGGTTGTGCTGTTTCTTTTGATGAACATGTTCGACCGGAGGGAGATCGGAGCAACTTTACTAAATCAATGTATATGTTTTATTTATATTATTGTTCATCTAGAATATTAAAAGAACTTAAAACACCTTTACCAACTGATTCTTCTTTTTGTTATTATAAAAACCGATATGACAAATGTACATATCAAAAAATATGTAATGAATTTAATGTATCTCCAAATACAGATTGGAGACAAAAGCTTGAAAAGGGGTGTCATGGTTTAGGGCTTTTACACAATATTTTCAACCAAGTGGAGAATATAGAAGAAATCATCTTGATGATGGTCTTTTCTTAAATATAAAAGTTTCAATGTATCATACAAAAAATATAGATATGGCTTGGACAACATTTATGTAAGATAAGTCAGAAGGATTTACAAAAGTAGAGATTGAAAGAATAAATGAAAGTATTAGAACGTTTGTTTCGTCAATATTAGGTGCACAATCTTGTGCACAAACAATAACAGATGTATTATCAACAGGAGCAGGATTTGATGCTCAGAAACAATTTTTATCTAATATACAAGATGTTATAAATAGCCCAATAGATTTACCCACTCATATAACAAATTACCAAAATGTGTTAAAATATGCTAGAAGTAGAGTTGATTATGCCTATGGTATTGTATTGTATATGTCTCCTAGTGATATGAGACTACAAATCGGTTCAATTGTTGGATATAATAACGAAATTGTAATTGCAACAGAAAATCAAAAACTAGGTCTTAATGATAATTTAAACGTTAAATATGTTGACTTAGTTCCTCATCCTGATAAAAAAAATACAAGATACAACAACAAAATTTTTTTTACCAGAAACTAAAAAAGAAGAAAAGGTGTCCGACCGGATGGGAGACCGAAGCAACTCCGACCGGAGAGAGAACTCACATTCGTTCGAACAGCTCAAACAGCTCCCCACCTCCAGTCCGATCGAAAATAAAGAATCAAAAGAACATGAAGAAAGTAAAATAGCTTTAATAGTAGAAGTATTATAATTATTTTATTGCTTGATAAAATCTTTAGCTGAAGTATAAATTAATCCAACAACACGTTAAAAAAAACACTATTAAATTATTTCCAAACCAAGAAACAATTTTTACAGTTGTAGATAACAACCAAGACACAATAGAACCAATAATTCCGGGTAATGCAGCTGCTGATTTTCCTGCAAGATTAGCTTAAAGTTTACCAAGATTAAATAATTGTTTTCTTACCCAGTCTTTTTAATCTGATTTATTTGTAGGAGGTGTAGGAAGAGGAGATATATCTTTAGTAGTTGGAATAAATGTTTCGACAAGAACTCCAATAACTATTCCTACAGCAGTTAAAATACTAACTATTGTTATTCCTTGATCTCTAAATAAAGTTTTAATTCTTTCACCTAATGTAGTGTCTTCGTTTAATACTTTATGTATTGTCTCTTTGATTCTTTTTACCTGGTTACGTAGTTTATCTCTATTAATATTAATTACCTCAAGTCTTGCACTTCTCTCAATTTCCAAATCTCTTATTCTCTTACTTATTCTATCTATTTGATATTCATCATTGTCTGCTTTAGCTTGTTCTAATTTTTCTTTTTCTTTTGCTATTCTTTTATTTGTTTCATTCAGTTTAGCTAATTCATTTGCAATTTCTTCTTTTACTGATGTCATTGCTTCAATTATACCATCCCTTTCTCTCTTTATCATATTTGTTTGTGTTTCTACTTCTTTTACGTATGTTTCTGCATTACTTGCTGTTTCTAATAGTTCTTGTCCTTCTTGTTGTGAAGTTATATCTTGTAAAGGAATATCTTCTCTTATGGTTTCGATTCTATCCCAACGTTGTTGGGTATTAATCATTCTCTGAAACTCCGCTCTACCTTCTTTAAGTCGTGTAGCAGATGGTTGAAAATCATCTACACCTAAAACATTTCTTACAAAATCAAAACCGTATTTCCCTTGAAGGGTGTTAAATGATAAAAATGTTGCTAATGCATCTGGATTGTTTGAGCCGTAATATGTTAATGCAACTTCCTCACCAGCTCCATCTTTTACATATAACATAGGTCTTCCATAATTATCTCTTTTTACAAAAAAATCCTTTTCGACTGGAAGGAGACTGGCTCCATTACGAATAGTTTCATTATTTCTATGATAAAATCTTTTTATAATTTTTTTTTTTCTTTTTTTTTGGTAATTTCTTTTTTCTGAGATATTTTATCATTTTGTGATAAATCTTCTAATCCAGTAATTCCATTATTTATCGTTTTTTGAAACTCTTCATCTTCTTCTTCTTCTTCTTCTTCTTCTTCTTCTTCTTCATTTTTTTTCTTCTTCATAAAAGTTTCCATTTCAATTCCTCCTTCATCCATTTTTACTTATAAAAAATGAAGCAACCTACTGCCCCGAATTTATATCCAGAGTTATCAGTCGAAGATTGACAGAATTATAGATTACAAAAAATTTCTGATATAGAAAAAACATTAATTAATGTAATAGATAATCGAAAAGCATTATACAAAAAATATAAACGTCGAATAAATCTTACGGACGGTGTTGACACCGCTTTAATATCATCAAGTGTTATTTTAGCGGGTGTTGGCGTAGCTGTTCCGATTATGTTACCGTTAGAAATTGTTGCTGTTTTTTATGGTGGTTTAGGTGTTTGTGTTAAAATTATTAGAAGAAGATTACAAACAAAATTAAAAAAAACATGACGAGATTAAAATTATAGCTGAAACAAGATTAAATACTGTGAAAGTACTATTGTTCGTGGGGTTCCAATTTTCGTGGATTCCGTGGTAGGCTGAAACCACGAAATCAAATTCCCAACGAAATGCATTTTTGTCATAGAGTTTTAATGCATAAAAATGTAAACCATTAATTTAAATACCCACGAAATAGTGATATTTATAAAAACACGAAAATTGATGTCCACGAATAAAAGTACTTCCACAGTAGTATAAAAGATTTAATTTCTAAATCTTTAATGGATGGTAAGATATCTGAAAGTGAATTTAAATTAATTTTAGATGAATTAATAGATAAATATTATCAATTAAAAAAAAGAATTTAAAAAGTCCAATAATATTAAAATTGATGACGAGGAAAAAGAAAAGTTAATAGAACAAGGGCGAATGGAAGCAATGAAGACTATACAAAAAAGTTTAAAAAATCCTCCGGCATATTCTGAATAATTTTTTTTACTACTCTGTTCCCTCCATTTTTTCCGAATCTGTAACTGATGTGTCTTTAGATGTGTAAACACTTTTTGATAAATATTCATACCCTGGTTCCCAAAATTTCCAAAACTATTGTTTTATTTTATTCGATCTACAATTTCGAAATTTTATTTCGTATTTTTTTAATTTTAATTTTTCAAATTTTTGCTCTAATAAATCTAAATATTTTTCCTTATTTTTATTTTTGCTAACTCTTCGTTTTTCCTTTTTTTTTCTTTTTTTTTATTTTTTCTAATTCACATTGTTTACATTGAGATATAATACCATAGTAATTACAATTACTACAAACTTTGGAGGTTTTTTGTGCTCATTTTATTAAAATAAATTTTTAATAATCTATTTTTTTATATAATTTTTTTTGATAGTTAGGATTTTTTTCCATAAATTTTTATAAGCCTGTTTATATTTTTCTTTATTTTTTTGATAATGAGTTTGTTTATAAGATTTATTACATTGTTTACATGAACTTCTAACTCCCATTTTTCTATTATTTGCTTGATAAAAATCGATTAATAATTTATATTGATTACATATTGTACAGATTTTTCCTGCTGTCATTTATAAAAATTATTTTTAAATTTTGGGTGTTCTGTACTAGCTCAATACTAAACTGTTCCTCCTTCATTTTTTAGTGGGGTAGGGGATTACATGAATGTATTCGAAAAAAATATAAGATGCCTTTTATGTCAAGATGCTACAAAATTTTAGGGGGTGAAAAAATCAGCAGACAATTTTTTTTTAATTTTCCCAGTACCCCCCCCCCCCCCCCCNCGTACCCTCGAAAATAAGATTTCCCAAAATAGAACTTCCTTAAACATTTTTTTTTCATCTTCCAGCACCCCCTCGAGAGGTTTTTTTTTCATTTTCTAGGAAAAGATTTTTTTTTTGTGGGGGAGAGTAGTAATATATTTATTTTTTTCTCATTTTCTAGGAAGAGAATTATTTTTTTTTAGTGGGGGGAGACTAGTAATATTCTATATTACTCCTACAATCTTTATTAAACAGCGTATTTGAGCAATGTTATCTTTCAGATGAACTTAAAATTGGATCGCTGTTTTCTGTCTATAAAAGAGGAGAACTGTGAGGTTCTTAATTATAGAGGCATTACTGTTACCCGACTATATCAAAACTTATTGAGAAAAGTATTGAACAAAGAGAAAAGAGGACAATTTTGGAGGTTCAAAATCCGCTTCAAAGAGGATTTACTGGAAAAAAAAACTGCTCCGTTTATTTCTGAATTTTTTATTCAAGAATTCGAATGAGAAAATAAATACATATATTGTATCGTTGGGTGCTAAATCAGCCTTGATGTTGTGACATGACAATCTCATTAGGAGAGTTTTTCAAATAGATTTAACAAGTCAGACAATACAACTGCTACAAAACTAAAATCGTGGATCTACTTCTTGTTTTAACTGAGAAGGAATTTATTCCGGTTTATTTGGCATTGAACAAGGAGTAGAACAAGGTGGCGCATTAAGCGCCAACTTATATAAAGTATATATAAACCAGCTGTTGAATCTCCAGTGCGACTCAAAAATGAGTGGAACATAGAAAATATATTCTGCTGTGCACCAAGTTCTGCTGATGATATAGCATTAGTTGCAAATAGTCCGTTTGTGATACAAACGATGGTGGCTATTACTGTGGATTTTAGCCATAGACAAGGTTATATGATACAACCAACACAAAGCGTAGTGCTTCCAGTTTAGAAAACATGTAAACAATTAGATACTGAATGTCCATTTTGGACTCTAGATGAAAAACTAATGCCTGTTGTTAATAAATCAACGCATATTTGTATTCAAAAATCAGTTACAAACTTTGCTCAATTGGCCGTAGAAGAAAATATTAAAAAGGCTAGAAGAACTGACTGCAGCTTGATGGGAGCAGTACTACATGGTAGTAACGGGCTAGGTCCAGAAACAAAAATTTCAATTATACGAACATATGTTCTTCCTATATTAACATATGGATTGAAAATTGTGGATTCAGCTGGAAAAAAACTTATTACTGTAAGTCAATACTAAAAAAAGCTGATGAAACAGATATTGAAATTATCTACGAATAAAGATGATCCAGCGGTTTGGATACTTAGTGACATGATGCCAAATGAAGCAGAAATACACTTGAAGCTATTATCACTATTTGTTAACATCACTGAATGCTGAATGGAGAATAGCTTAATGACACCTTCAAATCAAAACTAAAAAAGCCATAGTTGATTTATAGATTTGCTTTAAAAAACATGCCATATACATGTATATGAAATGCACAGCATTTTGTATTAACCACTTTCAAAAGCAAGATGGAAAAATATGGTTTGAACAGAAGGAAGTACTGGCTAAATGAAATCAAGACCAATGCGGCTAGATACTCAAATTTAAAATATGTAAATGAAATAGAATAAGTTTGGCTAAGTACACCGCTTTCTTAAAACTAATTCAACAAATGTGAAAGACATAGGACGGCTACCAGTACGTACTGTCAGATAGCAACAGGAACGTATATTTTTCAAACGAATCGTGCTGCCTTTAACTAGTTTAGTGTAGATCCTTTTTGTAAGGTGTGCTATGGTCTCATGTTCATTTACTCCATATCCTTTCGTAAAATATTTAATACAGGAGTTTGTTTTTTTATTGCAGTGTGGAGTTGGTAAAACAATTCCCTGTGGTAGAGGTGTATGACCTTTATTTTTCTTAGATATGGTGTACTTGTACATGAGATAATATCTCATGTGTATATTTTCTTCAATTACTATTATCTAAATTTATGTGAATTCTAAAACCTAAGGATTAACTCCCACCATCGTAGTTTTGTCCTTAGCTATATTTGATATTACTGATTATTCGGATTTCGTTTGGTTTTATGCATTTTAACATTTTTTGAAATTATGGATTTCCTTTTGTTTGGGTTCTTGTGCTGCTGCTGAGGAAAAAATTCCGAAATGGCCATACAGCTCATTAAAATTATTGCAGTTGGAGTTAACATGGTCTCATGTTCATTTACTCCATATCCTTTCGTAAAATAAGGAAGCTAATAAGACACTTGAACATTTATTGCTGCTCTGTAATGTATTAGATTCAGTAAGACATCCATTGCTTGATGAATGAGATTAGATGTAGTTACGTTAAGCTTCTCCCTATGCTTGATAGGTAATGCTAACAAACCATTATAGATATAATAGCTAATCCTTACAAGCTTTTAGACTATGCATTTTATAGACAAAAATATCTCTTCCATAGACTCAAATTAGTCTCTTCCAGAGACTCAAATAAGTTTCCTTTATTCTATGTAGAAAGTATGAATATTATCATCTATTGCTTCGAGAGAAAGATCATATATTTCTGCGTCATTTATGATTAGGTATTCTTTTTTTATATTTTAGTTACAATGCAATACCTTATATGCATTATGATTGTTACACTCCTAGTAACGACTCTTTCTGTTGATCCATTTCTACACAAGCTTATCAAACGAGGAGGTGGGGGTAGTGGATTCATTAGAGGTAGTGTTGGAGGGATCGGAGATGGTGATGAAGGTTATGGAGAACACAGATGGGGAAACGGATCAAGAGACACTGGTGGTTAAAGCAGATAAATCTGTGCCAGGTAAAAAAATTATCTTCATGCTAGTAAATCAACAAGTATGCAATACGGGACTTTGGAGATATGAGCTCTCATATGTTTGAAGGCAGAAATGTATTTCCGTAACAGTAGAGGGGGACATGACTACATTTAGGCCTGATGTTACCTATATCAGAATGGTTGATTCTTTGTGACAATTGCCCGCTGAAAAAAATCGTCCGTTAAAATACATAAGGCATTTATAAAAAGCGTTTTTTTCCTGCAAAATATACAGAAGTTCAATGAAAAATGAAAGCTTTAGAAGTGTACGATATTTTTACACATGTGTGCAAAATCTTGTAAAGAAATATACAGCAGTGAAGTCAGCAGAATGCAAAATCCATTATCTAAAGGAAGTGAAACAGACTTTAGTTCAATGCTCCTGTCGCGTAGTTATATGTTAAAAGAGAAAATAACATTTTCTACCTGTGTCATTTGTATAACTCAGATATATATAAATTGTGTTTATTGAACCAGTTCTCGAATAAGCGAAGATACTTATTTTCCTCGATTGGTTATTTAGCACATAGATCACCCCTCCCGATTATTTTCGTGTGATAACGGATCTGAGTGTGGTTTTATTATTCATAAATGATAAATTTTACTTTCTGTTCTCGTTGATTAAATCAGTTCTTTAAGGCCAATAAAACATATAAATTCGTTTTTTTGCATTCAGCAGTTCTTTTGATGACTACGAGGTTTTGCCGGTGTTGATTTTCAGGGTTTTTTGAAAAATAAATATTGATAAAAAGATGAAATATGCAAGTTTATTATTTATAATACCGATTGCACGAGTTATGAACATTTTCAAGACGAAATTTATTTAAAACTTCCTCTTTTCTTATTTTTCAGGTTTTGACCAGCATTCATGCAGTACTATTACTTGCTGCCAGATATACGTGTACAATATGTAAAGAATACGCAGTACATTTGAATTTATGCTATATTTATGTTTTGTGTGCATACATGTACCTGAGAATTTAGGGACTTTCCCACCATAGTTGGAAGACCTTGTATATTGTTTTTCTTATTTCGGATTTTTTTCTTTCTCACTTTTTCCAAAACTTTATGACACTGTATGGCTTTGATACTTCATCAGAAATATGTGGGATCGACTTTACCAACACTTTGAAATTTTCATCTATTTAGTAAGAGACTCGAGGGTTCACTTCCAATATATGATGAGATAGGGATGAGCCGCTGGAATAGGTACCCTTTTCTTTCTTTGTATTATATGATAAGGGTATTAAATTGTGATGAAAATATGTGATAAGGATAGGAAATTTCAGATGAGATTATGTGATAAGGTCATGTTGCATCAAATTAAATCAACACTAATTAGCATTTGACATTGATAAGGTAACAAAACATGTCATTTCCATCCTTTGTGATTGAAAAGATAGAACCTAGCATATGAAAAGATATTCTTGTGTGCATTATATATGATTAGGTATACTTTTCTGCTAAAAAGAAGTGATAAGGTATATATTTTTGAGATTCTTAATATATGATAAGGGTGGTCCTGATGTGCCAGCGGCTCACCCTTACCTAAAAATAAATGGAGTGAACCCCACCCCAAACATCCCGAAACCGAGGTAAGAGATAGCAAACAAATGCTAGTTAAACTATTACATTCAGTATCCGAATCTGTACGTTGTTTTCTATGTCCGAGTTGTAGACCATGAAAATTGTTATACATCACAACATAATTACTAACAAGATAATTCCTTATTCTTGAGATTAATTCTTTTTAAAAAATGTCAAAAATCTTCACGGTAGATTGATTTCCATAAACATATATGTTAACATGTGTTTATTTTAATGAAATAAAAATATGTGTGTAAATCTTCATGTAATGACATTCAACAAGAGAATGGAGCAGTCGGAAACAACAATTACATTTTTTTCCAGATTCAGAAAATAAACAATGAGTAACTGAAACTATCACTGAATATGCATATTGTAATTTTTAACCAAGACAAACTTTAACATGAGTCCTTTATGCAAGACATTTTATCAAAGTGACTTAATATTTTCCTCAGGTGCCTCGTTACCATCCAATAATGAATGAAAGGATATGGAGTACATGCACATGACACAAAGTCTCTCCAAATACGTGGTAAAAACAAGCAAAGGAACAACACTTTCATTGTTGTTCTCCATCTTGAAGTCACCAAGACAGATCTGAAAAAGTATTAATCCTCTACCAACTCTTGTATATCAGATATAAACTACAGTATCTCAGTTCTGGAATTTAACAAAATCTTTAAAACTTGAGTCAATCATGCATGAAATGTAGGTGAAAGCCACCTAAATTTTATCAGGAACCTCGTGACTATCCAAGCCGTATCTACTCACGAAATATTATTCCTTTTGTTACAAAAACAGGATAACAATAAACATCTACAATTACCAGGAACTACAATCACATGCCACGATTTACAAGCAAACTGCACCAGAAAAAACAATAATGAAAACAATAGACAAACATAAATAACGATAGGAACTCGGGATACTCGGACTTGGTATCGGCACTGGCAAAAGAAAGTGGTGGGGTTAAACCGGTATATGGGTACTGAAACCTCCCTTTTGTCTATCCTGTTCCCCTAAAGGTATCAAAAACATGCGAATTAAACCCAATACAGGTAGACTTCTAACTCAATGACCACTATCTTGGAAAAGAAAAAGCATATGACAAAACGTAATTTTGACAGAAGGGTCAAAATGTGCTCGCCGCTAAACTGCCGATTAGCTCAAGGAATCTTGTCTCCTGGTAAAACACTTTTGCACTACGGAAGAAAAATCAAACTCAAAACTCCCCGAAGGGTTGGGTAAAGAGTCGTCATGTATTTCAGTAGACATCGGCAGTATCAGTGAGAGGCCAGTATATGTGTTAAGTCTTCAGGTCACTGGAATCTAAGGCCAATTTAACGGTTTTGTTCAGAATATCTCGTCGATATCCACTATTACGTAAAGAATGTAAGTTACATCCCAGTTTTTCTGGATTATTTATCAGCTTTTGACATTTTATAACAACATTTCCATAAAATCGAGGATGAGAAATGCCCTTTGTAATTAGCTGATTGCGAGTCACGTCATATCTAAAAATCAAATGTTCATATCTTCTGTAAAACTTCTTAAAAGTATTTAATAATTTATGAAATCTGTAACCTTGTTGTAGAAGTTTGGATGTGAGAGTAAGGTTACGCTCATTAAAATAAAGGGTAGAAGAAATGCGAGCGAATCGTACAAGTTGAGATATACACCCCGTAGGATGGAGCTAGGGGAACGTCGCCGTCAAGAAATGGGAAATCAGTAATAGTAAAATCAAAATCTTCCCTTTTATCATAAATCTTAGTTTTTATTTTACCAGAGTCAACGATGATACAAAGGCAGTATTTAGAATCCCTGTTTGCCTTATTAGATTTTAGTTGTTGTGGGTAAATTGTGTCCACATAAGCTAAAAACTAATAACGTCTCTGTCCAAATGTAGGTCAAGGACAATATGTGCACAAAAGTTTATAAATATATATGGACTTTTACTTTGTTGTGGAAAACAGATGGAAAAACGGGCTAAACGCTATATCTCCTCGTCAAATTCGTAAAGAAATGGGATAAAAATCATTCAATCCCCTACATCTACTGGGTCCCTAAACTTCATAAAAACCCATACAAACAGAGATTTATCGCGGGGTCTTCCAGATGCACCACTAAGCCACTTTCTAAGCTCCTTACCACTTTATTGACCGCAGTCAGAGATGGCCTAAAAAGTTACTGTGATAAAGTCTACTCCACGAGCGGCGTCAATCAGATGTGGATTCTAAAAAATTCTAAAGATCTTCTCGAACAGCTATCCTCTAGCAGTCTTACCCATTGCCACAGCATACAAACCTTTGATTTTTCTACTCTTTATACTACCCTGCCACACAATAAATTGAAAACAGTAATTTCGGATTTGATACATCAATGTTTTTGCACTAAAAACGGAGAACGCAGATACACTTATTTAGTAGTAGGGAAAGACAAAACATATTTTGTAAAGAACCACACTGAGTCAAACAAAAAGTACACTGAGAATGACGTAATCAAGATGTTGGAATTTTTAATAGATAATATTTTTGTCGAATTTGGAGGCCGTGTTTTTCAACAGACAATCGGGATTCCCATGGGAACTAACTGCGCGCCACTTTTAGCTGATCTCTTCCCTTTTTCATATGAGGCGAAGTTTTTACAAGTGCTTACACAGAAAAAACAAAAACATTTAGCCCAGTCCTTCAATTTCAGCTTCCGCCACATAGACGATGTACTTTCTCTTAATAATCCAAAATTCAAGGAATATTTACACCAGATCTATCCCAATGAGCTTGAAATTAAAGAGACTACCGATACACCTACTTCAGCTTCGTATTTAGATCTTTTAATTTACATTGACGAAAAGGGACGTTTGAAATCTAAGCTGTATGACAAACGTGATGATTTTAACTTCCCAATTGTGAACTTTCCCTTTCAAAGCAGCAATGTGCCTGCCTCTCCAGCCTATGGAGTGTACATTTCACAGTTGATTCGTTACTGTCGGGCATGCAGTTTATACAGTGACTTTTTAGTTAGAGCAAAAACACTGTCCCAAAAGCTGCTTAGTCAGGGATTTGTTCAGCCTTTGTTACTTTCATCCCTTCAGAAATTCTATGGCCGTCACCATGACATCATTGACAGATATGACGTGTCTGTGTCCCAAATGAAAACGGACATTTTCAGCTAGATTTCACGTCTTCACGGATTTGACATAACCGGATTTGACTCAACCCCGGATTGACTCACTGATAGTGTGACGGGTGCCGCTAGCGGAGCAGGACATGCTTACCCTTCCGGAGCACCTGATGTCACTCCCGGTTTTCATGGGAGTTCACACTATGAGTGCCTTAGTTCTTAATGTTATCTTTTTATTTCCGTGCATTGTAGCTGTCTCACGTCCTTGTTTTGTCTTTGTTTTTATCTGTTACCGTTTCTGCCATGTCTTTGGACTTCGATTTTTGTAGTCATCGCTTCCCTTGTTCCTTCGGTATTCTACTGCCGTTGTTTTAAGTAAGGGCTAGAGAATGATAAGCCATGCTCTATGAAATATAGTGCGAGGAGCTTTAGCTCCATGCACTTATTTCATAGAGCATGGCTTATCATTCTCTAACGCATTTATCACATATTTACAATCAGTGGCTAAACAATTTCTACAATTGGTCCTGTGTTAAGCTACTACATATGGGTAAAAGCTCTTTGGCAATAATCGTTTGGTTTTTACCTATAATGAAATGAAATATGCTCAGTTTTTAATCATTCTGGTTTCTGTTAAACTATATAGACGGTCATGGAGATTTACCCTGCCATTGAAATATTATAATAGTGATGGATTTAGAAATAATGCAATAATTGGTGATTGGAAATCACTTTATTTGTGTGTATATTTTTATTTTTCATAAATTTAATAATTCCGTCCAAAAAGTCTTCCTTTCACCCCTCTATTTTTCATTGCGCAAACATTTTTTAATTTTCACATGTATCAAGTTAATGATTATTTTATTGTTTTAATATTGTTGTTAGACAATATAGTCATTTAATGTACATTTTACAAATTCCAGTGTTTTTTTCATATTAGAGAAAATGTATGCACTTTAATTAAAAACTGTACATAGCTGCAGGCAATAAAAGGATTATTTGTCTGACACATTGGCCTATACAAGTGGATGTATTGTCGAACAACAATTTTCAAACAATCCTGATCCTGATCCTAAGGTCATAAAATGACACTACTTGTCTCCGGTGTACTGTATTCTCACACTGATACTGGTGTTCTGCACTGGTACTTTCTCTGTGTACTTTGAGGTTAGGCGCAGGATCATGATAAATTAGGGTTTGATGTATCTGGAAACCGCCCTTTCTTGCAGATAAAGTCGTCT
The DNA here is from genome assembly GCA_002080025.1 of Modiolus philippinarum. Lineage (NCBI taxonomy): Eukaryota > Metazoa > Mollusca > Bivalvia > Mytilida > Modiolidae > Modiolus > Modiolus philippinarum. Next base: position 57,272 of record MJUU01040183.1, read on the forward strand.
ACCGCTTGAAGGATCTCTATGTAGTTGTCTTTTGCTGTGTCACTCACAAGATACCCAAGTTCCATAGGGACATATATGTTGTTTATTTGTCTTGTGAGTACATCCCTTTTGTATTTAGGACACCACAGCATGAAATGTTCCGATGTCTCTTCTTCACTACACTCGCAAAATGGCGTGAGTGAGTGGCCTATGTTATGGGGATATTTATTTAGCCTGTTGTACCCTGTTCTCAATTCTGTAAGTATTTTGCCAATAACTATATTTGGTCTATCTAGCATACTTCGATGTCCTATTATCGGGATAATTGACTGTAGATGACGTCCTTAATCACCGATAGTCCATTTGTTTTGCCATTTAATCTTAGTAGAAGTCCTTACCGCGTGTTTGACATCTGACGAGGTAATAACGTTGTATTGTTCGTTAAGAGACATTGCTTCTTTTGCAGCCTCTTTTGATAGTCTGTCTGCTTCTTCATTCCCGACTATATTAGCATGGCCTTGGACCCATGACAGCTTTGTTTGTATTCCATATCGAAGGATGTGTAGTTCGCTGAAACCCTCTTTCAAAGACGCAATCGCATGTTCTACAGCTATGAGGAATGCCACCAACTCTGCCAGTAATATGGACCCTCTTTGGGCTACTGGTCTCTTTAGGGTGATGCCATCCCCACTACCTGGATAGAGCACTGCACCAGCTCCACATGGTCCAGGATTACCTTGGCATGATCCATCTGTGAAAGCTGTAATTGCTGACTCATTTGGATTTCCTATTAATGTCCTGACTATTTCCTTGCTCTCCTCGATAATCCCTTACTTTGTACTTGGAAAAGTAGAAAAGGTGTGCTCTATGAAAAATAGAGGGGTGAAAGGAAGACTCTTGATTGGCGAGAGAATGTAAGTATGTGATAAGTGTGTGTTGCCATTGTTAACGTAAATTCTATCATTTGAGACAAGCCAGTACCTATTTTTAGCCGTTTGAGTTACTTTCATTTTTATACAACCGGGCGGGGGTTGGGAGTGCTTCAATTATGTGGGTATACGGGGATGTGCCAAAAATTTGGGTATAGTTTTTCGCATGAAATATATTAGTTTGGGTGTGTTTTCAAACCAATTGCATATAAATTTGTATATAGAAAAAATAATTTATATAAATTTTGGTACCAAAAAAGCAAATTATTTACGAGACAACAGAATTCATGTAAATTATTTTCTTTAAATGTATAATATTTCACATACTTCATGCTTTGTTTCTTTGATTTTTATAATTTTTGTGTTAAAAACAATGCTAATTGAATATATTCAGGTCCTAAATTTAATGTTATTCTATGAATTTGTGTTAACTGTTTGCTTTAAGCATAAATATGATACTGATAATCAATAGACTGTTAATCAAACCCTCTTTCCCCTTCAATGGGAGAGCCAACAAGATAGAATATTCGTTTCTGTTGGGATTCCTAGCTTTTAAAGGGATATATTCATAGAATTAGTAAAATTTCTACGAAGCTCGGTCAGTCATCTTAATTGTTTATTAGAATTGACATAAGTTATAAGTGTTAACTATATCTAAATATAATGTTTGACTGATGATAAAAATCTATAAAAAAATATCCCGGGTTGACGTTCGACCTAATTATTAAACCATTTGATGTACAGTCTATTACTCGTAAACAAAAATCAATGATAAAACTTGCACAAATGTTGACGATTCTTAGGGAGGGGTGGTCTATGAATATTTGTAGAAATATATATATTTAAACATGAACAAATCGATTCAAATCATTATTATCATTCATAAAGACTATAATCATATATTGAGTTCCTTTGTGGATCATGACCAGCGCGTAGTAATACCATAAGTTAAAACACGTTAAACTGTATACACCAATGTAAAATCTAAAAAATAAACTCTACTAAAATTATTTATCTGATTTAAACATCAAAATGAAAATAGTATTTCATACATAATCATTATAATGATTAATATATCAGGATCTATATTATATGGCTTTTTAATAAAAGATCAGTTGTAAATAGTATATGGCAATAATTATAAATCTATGGAAGATACACATTTCATCCAAAAAACGCTAAGGTTAAAAGGGCAAAGTCCTATAAAAAACAAAAATACCAAAGTTGCATAATAAACAGTGTATTTTGTTATGCTGTACACTTCTTTCAGAGAGTTACTTACATCAGTAGCATTGAAATCAAATACTTTGGAAGCCATTACTTGAAAATAGTCAGAAAAAATTACTCATTGCCAAAAGTATCAAATTAGGATCCCAAATCCAGTACAAAGGGCATTCTTCAAAGGCATTACACGGAATAAAACTAATATTTTTAAGGGGTTACTACATGTGAATTTCTATTAAACGCAAGGTAAATTTTCATGTCAGAAAAGTCTCATGACTGGGCAGGTGAATCCCCTCCGGTATCTCTGGCCCACCAGTAGTGACATCGACCCACTGGTTTCAAAACACAAAATTACCTCAGTTGCATAATAAACAGTAAATTTTGTAATGCTTTACCTGTGACTATCATCAACAGCTTAAGAATCAAATAATTTGGAAGCCATAATCCAAAAATAGTAAGAAGTAAGAATGAATTACTCATTGCCAAAATAACCAAAATAGACTTCAAATCCAGCACCAATTACACCCTCCAAGTGCATTACAGGGAATGAAGCATTAGTATTTTTAAAGGGTTAAAAATTTTGATAAAAACAATGAATTTCTATAAAAAAACAAGGTAAAAGTTTCATGTCAGACAAGTTTGATTAGTTTGCTAGTGAATACCCTTGGGGACCTCTGGTCCAATAACATTGACATGGACAAAGTGGTTTCAATATAAAAAAAAATACCCAAGTTACATAAAAACAGTAAATTTTATTATGTTGTACATGTGTGTCTCTGTGTAACCTTTCATCAACAGCACGGTCGTCAAGTTGGTTACTTATTCCCTATTCCCTATTCGCTATTTACTTATTCCCTATTCCCTTTTCGCTATTTACTTATACCCTGTTCCCTATTCGCCACTTACAATTCCCAACTCTCTATTCCTATTCGCCATTTACTCATTCCCTATTCCCTATTCGTCATTTACTTACTCGCTATTGTCTATTCGCCATTTACTTATTCCCTATTTCCTATTCTCAATTCGCCATTTACTTATTCCCTATTCCCTAATCGTCATTTACCTATTCTTAACTTGATTAGTTGATTGATTGATTTTATTGATGAATTGATTGATTGATTAGTAAGTTGATTGATTGATTGATTGATTGATGTTAAACACCAAATTTAGCAATTGTTCGGGTAGATCATTTCGTGAACTGTTGAAATTATAATAATTTGGGAAATAAAACAGTCGTTTAAAATAGTAAAGCTATGTATAAATAAAACAAATTTCTAAAAGTCCATCTGCTTGTAGAAAGAGCACCATATTATGCACTGTACGTTTATATATTGGTATTTTAAAAAATACAGAGGAAGTAGAAGCTGAAAAAGCTGGGAAATAACTTACATTTCATGTAACAAGTACGTCTAAATCATGAAAATGTCGAAATTATTGCATAAATTTTGATAGTTTGATCTGTCAGCGGAATATGCAACATTTCTTAGATCTTCAATACGAGAATCAATCTGATAAGTGTATTGGTAAAACTATAAAAGTTGACTGTGATTGAAAGGTTTGCCTTATGCATTGGCGGATTCAAAGAGGGATTCCAGGGGTTGGACCCTTTTACCATAAAAATCAATTTGTGCAGATATTAGGCAAACATTCATAAACGTTTGAAAAAGCTTTAGGCATTAAAGAAATTTGGCGAAAATCAAAGTTCGAGTTATACAGTAATAAGTCCTCTGAAGTATAAATAGTTGGTAGCCGAAACTTTATATATGAGTATTAATATCAATGTGTTTGGCAAGAGCCATGGTCATGGATTTGAGGTATTGAAATAAAGATGTACGTGCGACATTTGAGTGGAACCATTACCCTATAATGTAAGAAGGTTTCGTCACTATTACAAAACAACTACATGTACTAAAGATTATAACGGCATTTAACAAGAAAGTAAAAACTTGGATTGCCAGAGTGGAAGATGTATTGCATGACAATACGTTAAGAACAAGGTTGCACATCAAGACAAAAATTTCTACCCCAGAAAGCAATTACGTTGAAAGATAAATATTCAGATGGAAAAGATGGAAAATATAATTTGTTTTTTTTACCTGCGTCACCAACGGTGACCGCAGGTCTAGGAGCCGCTCGACTCCGTCCGTCCGTCCGTCCGTCTGTCACGCTTTGGGGGTACCAAGTTTGTGTTATCTGAAATTCAGACACCTTTAACCCGATACTTTTGAAACCTTGCACAGTTGTTTTGAACGCATTGAAGATCTGCACCTCTCTTTTTGGTGAGATTTGGATAAAAATTATCGAATTAATCAATTGTGGAACTTAGTCATTTTTTATCAAATTTTAACATTACGGTACTGAGTTTGTGTAATCTGAAACTCAGACACCTTATACCTGATGCTTTTGAAACTTTGCACAGTTGTTTTGAACACATTGAAAATGTGCACCTCACCTTTTGGTGAGATTTGGATAAAAATTGTCGAATTTATCTTTTGTTGAACTTAGTCATTTTTTCATCAAATTTTAACATTACAGCACTGAGTTTGTGTAATCTGAAACTCAGACACCTTATATCTGATGCTTTTGAAACTTTGCACAGTTGCTCTGAACACATTGAAAATGTGCACCTCCCCTTTTGGTGAGATTCGGATAAAAATTGTCGAATTGATGCATTGTTGAACTTAGTCATTTTATTATTAAATTCATTAAATTTTAACATTACAATACTGAGTTTGTGTAATCTGAAACTCTGACTCCTTTTACCTGGTGCTTTTAAAACTTTACACAGTCGTTCTTGACACATTGCCCTTTTTTTGGCAGATTTGAATGAAAAATGTCGAATTTATGCATTTTTGAACCCAAGACGTTCTTTTTTCAGCATATTTTAACATTACACTGCCTTGTTTGTGTAATCTGAAAAATTAACATCTCTGACTAAATACCTTTGGAAGTTTTAACTGTTGTTTGAACACAGTGATGATGTGAACCTCCCCTTTAGGCTAGTTTTGATTTAAAAAAATGTCAAATTTATCTATTATTGAACTTGCACTTTATTCTATCATATTATATCATCATGGTACTCAATTTTTGTCCAGAGACATTGCAGAGTTCTGAACGCATTGACCATGGGCAGCTATTCTTGAATTTTTGCATTGCTTTCATATATTTTCTCATAAAGATTCAAAGTATATGTTTATTTGAAACTCAGGTATGGTTTTCACCTTTGCTGAAGTGATATGGACTATTTTCATTTCATGCTTTGTTCAACTTTGTACATTTAGTTTTGGGTTTTTTTTCTTCTTTTTTGTCTATTACAGTAATAGGGTTGAACTTAATATGATCTCAATTATAACTTGCATTTGAAGAATTATAATAAGGTAAATGAATACTTGTTTGAATTGGTAATATTTTATGAAAGGATATGGAGTAAATGAACATGAGACCATAACAAATATGTTAGCTCCAACTGCAATAATTTTAATGAGTTGTATGGCCATTTTGGAAATTTATTCCTCAAGAGCAACACTAGAACCCAAACAAAGGAAATCCATAACTTCAAAAAATGTTAAAATGCATGAAACCAAACGAAATCAGAATACCGAAACCTATACTTGACATTCTGTTAGATTGAAAAAAACACTTTCTAAGTTGAACATGAGTGACGGTGACGCAGGTCCAGACATATAATTGGTCTTGTCTTTTTTAATTAAATGACATTTTGAATGATTTCATTATCTCAAATGATACATTTTAATTTGTCAACAAACATAAGACTTTTAATACAAACAGTAGCGCATGCACTATTGTGTTGACGTCACAGCAGCCAGTGATCGATAAATATATTAACAAAAACTTAGTTTTCTTCATTCATTACAATTCCAAGATTTTGATGGATGCAGTTGAAGACTATGCTAGGAAGTGGGCAAAGAAAGAGAAAGAGGACGTTGAGACACTGTCCGACTGAAGTAGGTCCATAAAGTCATTAATTGTATATTTGAAGATCCCCTTGTAGTAAGAACTCTGTCCAACCACCATGGAAATTACGTCATTGTTCCTGCAGACAAAGCATCTAACAGCATACTGTTTGTGTGTAAGAAACACTATCTTGACTGCCTTGTGAAGGAGATGGGCATCGACAGTTTATCTGGAAACCCTAATTATACCCCTACTACAATATCAAGGGGTGAGATTGTACAAAATCACACTTCAGTGTTGGCATCATTTGGCATAAAAGCTAATGAAGAAAACAATCAACTCCCTTACATCTACTGGGTTCCTAAACTTCAATAGAATCCATACAAACAGATATTCATTGTCGGGTCTTCCAGATGTACCACTAAACCTCTTTCACAGCTCCTCACTACTTTGTTGACCGCAGTCAGAGATGGCCTGAAAAATAAACCTTACTCCACAAGCGGTGTGAATCAAATATGGATTCTTACAAATTCAAAAGATCTCCTTTAACAGCTCTTCTCAACCAGTCTTACCCATTGCCATAGCATTCAAACTTTTGACTTTTCTACACTTTATACAATCCTGCCACTCAATAAACTGAAAACATTAATTGCAGATTTAATACATCAATGTTTCTGCACAAAAAATGGAGAACGCAGATGTGTCATCAAAATGTCATCTATTTAGTTATAGGGAAAGACAAGACATATTTTGTTAAGAACCACACTAATTCAAACAAGAAGTACACTGAGACTGACGTACTCGAAATGTTAGAATTTTTTATCGACAATATTTTTGTAGAATTCGGAGGTCGAGTTTTCCAACAGACAATAGGGATTCCTATGGGAAAAATCTGTGAGCCGCTTTTAGCTGACCTTTTCCTTTACTCGTGCGAGGCCAAGTTTTTACAAGGGCTTATTCAAAGAAAACAAAAACATTCAGCCCAGTCCTTTAATTTCAGCTTTCGCCACATAGACGATGTACTTTCTCTTAATAATCCTAAATTTAAGGAGTATTTACATCAGATCTATCCCAATGAGCTTGAAATTAAAGAAACAACTGAAACACCCATTTCAGCTTCGTACCTAGATCTTTTATTGTATATTTATGAAGATGGACGTTTGAAATCTAAGCTATATGACAAGCGTGATGATTTTAATTTCCCAATTGTGAACTTTCCCTTTCCCTTTTAGCAGCAATATACCTACATCTCCAGCCTATGGAGTGTACATTTTACAGTTGATTCTTTGCTTTCGAGCGTGTAGTTTGTACAGTGATTTTTTGAACAGAGCAAAAACAGGGGTGGTAATCACGTGACTAACGTCGGATACAGTAAACATTTTGACAGTGAAAATATGACCGCTTCAGCCTTAGTTTTTGTACTTTACTCTCTTTTAAGGGAATTATTTTAAATTCTTACTAGTCTACGGAATACGGACGGCTTAGAAGTGTAAGAAAACATCTTTTTCCTCTCTGGATAGTTTGTAATTATGCCAAACACTTCAACAAATGTACAAATCAAAGTAGGATACAGTCAACATTTATTAGTTCTTTTTACTAATTTCGACTTTTTTCACCGTACAATCAGTATGGGCTTTGTTTTAAAATAATGTCAAATGATCAAATTTTCTGACCAAAATGTTTTCTTTCTCAAAACTACCAGAACTTACGAGTATTTATAGAATATCAAGAAATGATACAGTCAGCACTTACTAAAAGTTCGGATATAGTCAACACACAGTTTTTAAATTCTAAAATATTGTTTGTTTGTTTTTTCTTTTTTTCAGAAAACGCTCTAGGGAAGGTCGACTAGCTTGTATTTTTTTGTACATTTAATATAAAGACGTAGTATTATATGAATTCATGTGACTGAAACAAGGAGATCAAAAGCCAGAAACACACTATTTCTAAAATTTTTATTTTGTATGACTCAGCTATAAACGCTCTTTAGGCGAAGTAGCAAAATTATCATTTTTGTATATTTAGGATAAATCAAAGCATAATATTATGAATTCCTGTGTTTGAAACAAGGGCTCACCTGGATCAATAGGTCATAGGATTCTTGCCATCCTGGATATGCAATAAACGTAACTGGGAGGGGGCGAGACTATTTTCGGGACGCCGGGATGGACCATTTTTAACTTTGGGAAATCGGGATAGACCCTTTTTAAGACCGGGAAATCGGGATGAAAATGCCATCGGGACACGAGAAAGGGGTGTTTTTAGGCCCGGGAAATCGGGATTTTATGATTAAATTGCAATTGGTTTCTTAAA
>MJUU01040184.1:0-27879 GCA_002080025.1 Modiolus philippinarum
AAATCGTTCAATTTTTAAAAGCAATCAATTTATTTAATAAGATTTAAAAAGATCAATTTTAAACAAGTTTCTTATTTCTAATATTGTTAGTCAAACCATAATTTCTTTAATTATGTTTTTAACATTTTACACATTTCTTTTACTTGTATAAAGCTATATGGTTTTATATAGATATTTTTACTATATAACTATTCTAATTAGTTAATATACTTAACAGTTCTCGCCACGATATAGCTGAAATATTGCTGAAGTTGGCGTAAAACATCCATCAATCAATCAATCACACAGCTGAAGTCCAAGAAAGATGTAGAAAAGTTCGATAAATTAAATGATTTCATGCACATCATTACAAAGAACGTCAGTACACATTTCAGGTATGCTATATGTATTTTTAATGTGGTTAGACAATTGAGAACGTCAGTAAACATTTCGGGTATACTATATGTATTTTTTATGTGGTTTGACAATTTAAATGCGTCTTCTTGTAGGGATACAACAACAGCAAAAAATTGTTGTAACTTGCAAATAACAAGGGTTCAATCAATGGTCTATTAACAATCAAAGGATATGGAGTATATGCACATCGGAGACAGTCTCTACAAATACATTGTAAAACCAAGCAATGGAAGAACGCTTGGTTGTTCTTCATCTTGAAGTCTCCACGACGCTTTAAAAAATGAGTTTTTGCACATGCATTTTAGCTAATAGAAATCTCTAGCCGTAGCAATGGCTGGAGAGGAATTCATTGCTAAATGTAGAACAAAGCTACATCCATGTAGTTGTATTATTCATGGATGTGGGATGGCCAACAAGTATCAAATTCACTGGTCTCTAAATCGTTTTCATCAGTAGCCATGACACATTGACTTCATATAAACAACAACATGGAACTCATCGAGTCAATTGCAAGAAGACTTAGCATAATAAAATGGCAAGATACAATTGTATCGGCACTATAAACAGAATGGTCAGAAAGAGATTAGGAAATTGCAGAAATAAAATGCCAAGATTTGAAAGTTTTGTAGTTATATCGTTTGAGATATTCTCTCTCAAGAATCAGTACACAACTGAAAAACATGTTTCTAGTAAAAAATCATTAACATAAAATTATTTGAATTAAACACGAATTTATACCCGAGAAACATGATTTTGCATATAAATCTTTGCTTTTTTTCAATTATTGTTATTTACGATACATCAAAAGGTCAGACAATTGTTGTATGACATTCCCATAGGAAATAATGATAAACTATATTCCACACTGGCTGCCATTTTTCATCAGATTGAAACGAAATTAGCAATCTAAGCACATGTACAGGACCCTCCTTTTAATTCATGTAAAGTTTGGTCAAATTTGCTTCTCAGCGGTTTTAGAGGCAAAGATTAAAATGTGATTTTCTAAGGTCCAATGATGATATGTTTAGCGCTGGTGGCAATGTGACTAATCGGATCGAATCTAAATGAGTACTCTTTGTAACGGACATTCAATACACAATACCTTTCGAGTTTGGTTAAATTTGCTTCAGTGGTTTCAGAGGAGAAGCTGAAACTGTGATTTCTCATAAGGTCCAATGTTGATCAATGTTCCCATCTAGTGGCAACATGTGTTAGCGGACCGGAACAAAATGAGCGATCTTTGTAACGGGCAATCAATACATCATTCGTGAAGAGATTGCTTGAATTTGCTTCAGTGTTTTTAGAGGTTACGATAAAATGGGATTTTTATCTAGAGACCATTGTTAAACTGTTATTCGCTGGCGGCCATGCTTTCTATTGATCGGGACGAATTAAGCAATCTCATTAAAGGACTATATACATTTATCATTTAAAAAGAGTTTGGTCCAATTTGTTACATGGTTTAAGAGGAGATGATAAAAATGTAATTTTCCGATAGGACCAATGTTAAACTTTGAACATGACGCCAGCATATTTTCTTTTATTGGGTTGTTCTGGCAGCCGTGGTTTTATTGGACTGGAAATGAAATGCATAATCTTTGTAAAGGAACTTCAATACATTATTCCTGTAAAGTTTTGTTGGAATTTGCTGCAGTAGTTGCCGAAGATGAAAATATGAAATGGCAACAGATGGACGGACGACGGACGCCAAGTGATGGTAATATCTCACATTTACTTTGTGTATCAGGTGAGCTCAAACAAATTAAAAACAGAAAATCCTTACATTTCCTGCATATGAATGTCCTCTTTCGCTTGCTGCCATTCTGGAACCTAAGTATCATGAGCTGCCATTGAGTTTGGAGATTTAGAAGCAACAGTTTTGTTGATGCTGTCATTTCCTTGGGATCGTTCAGGGTTTGCTAGTTTCTCTTCAAGTGATTTATCACTGGCGTCAACGTGATGATCGTAACTGCAGTTACCATCATCCCAACATGGCGGACGACAGTTCGGTTTAATTTTCATAAAGCCAATTTTCCCCCGTTAACAGATCATTATTATAATTGTTTTATGTCAAGTAAAATGTTTTTAAGCCAATCTTTGGTTGATTGATTGATTGAATATTGTTTAACGTCTACTGAGCAATATTTCAGCTATATTAAGACGAGAACAAGTTTGTTAATAAGTAATCACTTTGGGTAATGGAAAGGGTCAAGGGACGGGAAATTCTGACTGCCACTGGAAAAGTAGGGTGAAATCGAAAGGGGCGGGGAATTTAGCCTTGTAGCCGATCACCTACGGACCACTCAAAAAGAGCTTGCTACAAGGGTTCTTCAACGTGCAGGAAGCGTGGCATTTCTTCCAACACGTGGACCTGAGTTTATTTCCCATCCGAAAGATGGGTTGTGTATTTATTAATCCCGCACAACCACGGAATGAGTCCTATTTCTATATCCCTGGGTTCCCTCGGGGTCAGCCCCGTTTAGGAGGGGTCATACCCCGCAAGCCGGAGATACTAGGTCCTATTTCTATACCCCGGGGTTCCCTCAGGGGCGCAAACCTTTTGGAAAATATGTTTGCATGAAACGAACATTTGACGAGGTAAGAGAAACTCTGGATACAAAAAAAAACTCAATGATGATCGTAACTTTATCAATTGACGATTGTAACTCACACTAGTTCCAAAAGATCGTAACTCATTTTTTTTTTTAGATGAATGGCTTTGCATTAAACGCCAAATAAAAAAAACCAATGTAACAGTTGATTTCTATGGAGTAAATGTATACTACAGTAAGACGAAGCCTTATCCACTGATAAAAAGTGAAACGTATTAAAACAGCAAAGCAAAAAGTTGAGAAAATCGTCGGCCCGTTAGCTATTTAGTTTGGATAAGCCTTTGGGAGCAAAGGATGACGATGGATTCACCCGAGTATTGACGATCGGAGTAGGAGTAGGTAAACACAACACGTCCTCAGAATGATTCAGAAATATACTTCTCAACTGGGTAGCTGTAAATCAAAATCAGCGAAATGTAGAGTAAAAATACGATAAGAACTTTCAAAAACTAAAAGGCTTCGTAAGACCCAAATAAACCCGAAATATTACATGAAAGGAAACTCAAAAACTACGTGTAACAGAACAGCTTACTTGCGTGGTAGTAGGTAGTAGATTTAAATAGCCAGTAAATCGTCTGGGCTAATGGTCGATTCTTTAGCTCGCTCGGTTAGGCGGCTGGTTGGATTGCTAGAGGGCCCGGGTTCGATCATTGGAGGCGACCTTGTCAATTTTGTGAGGAGTTTCATGCTCTCCGCATTTGGCGCCTAACTTAAACCCTTCGAAGGTGCTAGCCAGGGTTTTTGTGTGTTGAGTCATGATGATACATATTAAGTATGATGACTATCGAGATGGGGAAGTGAAAGGATAGCCTACCTGCGCTGTAGAAGGTAGATTTAAAAAGCCAGTAAATCGATTGGGTTAACGGGTCGATTCTTTACAACACTCTGTTGGGTGGCTGGCTCGATTACTTGAGGTCTCAGGTTCGATTCCTCGGAGTCAACCGTATCAATTTGGAAAGGAGTTTCATGCTGTCCGATTACACACGCAACGGTATTTTACGTTTCCAACTATTTCTAGATTACGATGTAGATTTTTAAAATAAAACAGAAGTATTTATCTATTTAATGAAATATACTTTGAACAATTGAATCGACTTGAGGTTATTCGGTAGTATTCCGCCATTTGATTTCATGTTTTATGCTTTGATATAGGTATTTTTTTTATTAAAGTCATATAAATGTACAAACATTTTAAAATTTGGACACATCTTTAAAATATTTTACACAAAACACAAATAATATGCCCATTTCTCTTACTCTAGCATTCATTACAGACGAAAAAGTCAGAATAGTATTTAAAATGTAAGATTCTTTGAAATAAAAATTTAAACAACGGAGGTAATTTAAAAAATATTACATCAAAGAAATCACTTCGAAAATTTTGATTTTTTTTTTGAAATAATTGCATTATAAGTTCCGTGACACCAATTTTTCTTTTTGTATATAGGAAGTTCAACACAGTGGCTAGGAATATATAAAATTAATCAAAATTCTGATAGATGTAGCTTGTAAAATTTAAAAAAAAAGATAATTTTGCTGAACATTATCACAAAAAAATCCCCATTTTCGGTGAAAGATTGTGAGCTTATATGGCTAGTGACCCCCAATTTTTATTATATTTTTTGAAGTTTAATTCTGCAAACTATTGAAAAATTCTGATGGATTTTGCTTATAGCCCTGAACCACCTTAACTGCTCAACATGACATACGGCTACAAATGCTCAATAAAAAGGAATTCGAATAAAACATTTATGAAATGATTTTCTGAAATTCAAAAATAGACATTTATATTCATATCCATGAGATTTTGCTTGAAAGTCGGCTCAATTGGAGAACCAATCTTGCCGATTGATTGATTGATGTTTTATGCCAACTTCAGCAGTATTTCAGCTACATCGTGGCGAGAACTGTTAAGTTTTTTGCACAAATATGTTAAATTTTAAAAATTTCAATATAAAACCATTATAGCTTTATACAAGTAAAACAATAGTGTAAAATATAAAAAAATCAATAAGAGAAATGTCCGTTTAACTGTTATAATATTACTTAAAGATAAATCCATTTAAATCTTACTAAATAAATTGATTTTTTTTTTTAAATTGAACGATTTTGTCGCCAGCGACATTTGTAAATAGGTCTTTAAGACAATCAGCAGAATAAAAATCACGCCTGATATCGGCAACATCTACACATTCAATTAAAACATGTTGGATTGTATAAGGACAATTGCACCAATCTTACCGAACGCAAATCTGTAATAAGAAGTATGGGTCACCCTACTTGTTTCTCTAGAACAGGGGTTCAAAGTGTGTTCACTTTTAGCCACTTTTTAACCTAAGTTTACATAGAATGCACGTAGAAAATATGGAAAGTCAAGTTTTAGCTTAATAGTAATGAACCTTTTATCCATGAGAATTTATAAATAATTGGTGAATAGATACTTTATGATATGATCTATTGATTACAATGATAAAATACAGGGGCTAATTCAACAGAAACAAAAACAACTAGACCAGACTTTTAACTTCAGCTTCAGATATATAGAGGATGTACTTTCTCTTAATAACCCAAGATTTAAAGAATATTTACATCGTATCTACCCCAGTGTACTTGAAATTAAAAAGACAACCGATACACCCAATTCTGCTTCATAGCTTGACATGGGCATCTGAAATCTCGGTTATATGACATACGTGACGATTTTGACTTCCCAATTGTGAACTTTCCCTTTCTCAGTAGCAATACACCTACCTCCCCAGCATATTGAGTGAATATTTAACAATTATGCGTTACTGTAGAGCTTATAGTTTATACAGTGAGTTTGTTGAAAGAGCAAAATCACTAAAACTGCTGAGTCAGGGATATGTTCAGCCGTTGTTAATTTCGTCCCTTCAGAAATTCTATGGCCGTCACCACGACATCGTAGATAATTATGAAATGCCAGTGTCACAAATGAAAACGGACATTTTCAGCTAGATTCACGTCTTTCCGGATTTGACATTACCGGTTATGACTTTACCCTGGATTGACCCACTGACAGTTTGACGGGAACTGTATACAGAGCAGGACATGCATACCCTTCCGGAGCACCTGATGTTACACTGATTTTTTGCGAGTTCACACTGTTGGTGCTTTAGTGTTTTGTGTTGTATTTGTAGTTTTTGTGTGCTTAATGGCTATCTAATGTCTTTTGTCTTCCGTCTGCTGGTGTTCTTGCTTTTGCCTTGTCTCTGGACTTTGATTTATGTAATCTTGTGTTTTGTTCCTTCGGCATTTTATTGCCGTTATTGTGATAAATGTCAAATTCTGATTTCATCTTGTATAATATTGAAATTATCTGCTGGAGGTATTGGCAAGATGACATTTTCACCATACAGAAAAAATTATGATCTGTTTTTATGTCAAATTGTTGTGTTTTTATTTGGATGGAATGGAATGTCACTAGCAGAAATTGCTCTTTGACAAGGTCTGGGCTTGTTGAACAGGCTCTGAATCAGAAACAACATGCATATCAGTTTCAATAGACTAAGTGTGTTCAATAGGTGACGATTTTGCAGGTTCAGTGTTCAGCTATGCTCGGAACAACTGTGATGAAACTGAATTACAAAAACAGGATAACAGTAAACACCAACAATGGCCAGGAACAACAATCACATGCCACAATTTACAAGCGAACTGCACTAGATTGATTGATTGATTGAATATTGTTTAACGTCTACTCAGCAATATTTCAGCTATATCAAGACGAGAACAAGTTTGTTAATAAATAATCACTTTGGGGTATGGAAAGGGCCATGGGACGGGAAATTATGACTGCCACTAGAAAAGTAGGGTGAAATCGTCAAGGGCGGGGAATTTACGGACCACCCCAAAAAGAGCTTGCTACAAGGGTTCTTTAACGTGCAGGAAGCGTGGCATTTCTTCCAACACGTGGACTTGAGTTTACATCCCATCCGAAAGAAGGGTTGTGTATTTATTAATCCGGCACAACCACGGAATTGGTCCTATTTCTATATCCCGGGACCCTCGGGGTCAGCCTCCGTTAGGAGGGGTCACACCCCGCAAGCCGGAGATACTAGGTCCTATTTCTATATCCCGGGGTTCCCTCGGGGTCATCTGTTAGGAAGACTCATACTCCAAGCTCAGATGATGCTGCGGGCCTATTCCTAAGCCGGGACCGCGCACGGCGGCGAACTGCACTAGAAAAACAACAATGAAAATAAGAGATTAACATGAATAACGATAGAATCTCGGGATAGTCAGACTTGATACTGTCATGAATGTTCATTATCGGTATTGGTATCATTTGTGAATTAAGTTGTTTCTGTGTTTTTGTCATTATCCTGCGCAAAAGATTCGTAGATTCTCTAGGTCTTCGTCGATATTTGGCAACACATCTCCATGAATGAACGAGTAGGTTAAAGGCACTATTTGGCCTGACCCGTCGGTTGGTAAAACTACAACACCAGTATTGAATATTGGTGAAAATGTCATCTTGCCTGTTTCATCAGTAGACGTGGACCTATCTGATTTGAAAGATAGCAAGCACAAGGAAGATAAAGGTTTATAAAAGTAAAGTCAAAGGATCGGAAAAATAAAGCGTTTGTTAGCAGAAAATAATTTGAAGTGTCTTCCAAATACTTCACTTGACATATTTGATTTTCCAATGATCGAATGTAGTATAAGAAGATGGAAAACTATCGTCGACTGGAAGAAAGAAACGCAAACATTTCTAATACCGTATAAGTGGTTATTTTCGCGAGGACTTAATTTTCGCTTTATTCGCGACCATTCTGAAGTCGCGAAAATTGCATTCCGCGAAATATAAGTTATATGAGACTTAATACAGTAAATGATAAGCAATCGCGAAAATTAAGTCCAGAAATTTTGAAAGAAATCGCGAAATTTCCGTCTCGCAAAAATAACCACTTAGACGGTATTAAGTTAATCAACACAAATAATATTGATTGTATCATACAAAATAAATATATCGCTTAACAGCCAAGTAACTCAACAATGTGCATTTTTCATGAGACACATTTTTATGTTAAGAAGTTTCAAAAATGTATTATTGACAAGTAAGTAACATCACTACAAATTTGATGATTATGCCCAACATATTAGATATAAAGTCATTATTGCAAAGATTTTATTACATCACATATATTGTAACTTATTTCAACATTATAAAACATTGGCAATTCACTAGAAATGAGTCAAAACTTAGTAATATGTTTGTATAACAAATCAGAATGATGAGCACTTTTTGCTCTTAAAACTTCTAAAGACAGTTTAATCTCAATCATTACATAGACAACTGGATCATCTGAACATCTGAAGTAAGATTAAAGTTGTTTAGATTTTTTTTTAATAAGTTATTTTTATCTCAATTACTCGGCACAATTAGATCAGGTTAAACTTGGGTAGGAATGAGAAGGTAATTTGGAGGAGTTGTGGATAAACAAACTGAAAGACTACAACGCAGGACGACGTAAGACGATGGATAGTAATATCTGTATCAGCTCTGCTTACAGTAAGTGACACAAAATGTTTACACTAGTACCATTAATATAATTCTTATAATTCAAACAAGTACTTCAAGTTGTACATTCATTCATCAACGATTTTGAGATAAAGTACTGCTTATCAAAACACTTAGTGACATGCATTTATATTCTCCCGATACCTTGATTATCTTTAATTACACATAACATTTACAGTAACTTCGGTATTTCGTTATTTATAACAACTGGGCTGATGCCTCCGCTGGTGAACTGTTAGTCCCCGAGGGTATTCACTAGCCCAGTAGTCAGAACTTCGGTGCTGACCCGAAAACCGACTTTATTAAAACTTGCAATATCTACATTTTACAAAATTTTGTTTAAAACTAAGGAGTATCTCCCTCATGCATAGCTCTGTCCTGAGCTAATTTTGGCCTTTCTGTTTAGATCCTTTTGGCTATTTGTTCTCTATCAGCTTTTACAAGTTTTGCGATCAATGGACTTCCAAATGTTTGGGCGTTATCTGCACTGATGAGACATAAGTTGTCGAAATGCGCGTATGC
The DNA here is from genome assembly GCA_002080025.1 of Modiolus philippinarum. NCBI lineage: Eukaryota > Metazoa > Mollusca > Bivalvia > Mytilida > Modiolidae > Modiolus > Modiolus philippinarum. The sequence goes on from MJUU01040184.1 coordinate 9,073, forward strand.
AGAAAATAAATTAACAGTAACTTCGGTATTTTTTTATTTACATCTACTTTATACAGAAACGTCGTGATAACCTAACACAGCAATCAAAGATATGATGTATAGAAAGTAAAATACCCACACATTGTTGTCGAACCGATTTGTAATGAACTAGAGCTACAGCCTAATGGCAGCCATCAATATGGCAATTGCATATTTTAATGGTGTCATCTTGGGTTGCATACATTTAATTACCCTACTAATTAAGAAATAGGTTCACATACATTGAAGATCAAAATTTTGTTTCAGGCATGTATAATAAAATGCATAAATATCAGTTTCAGAGGCTTAGAATTACCACAATAAATAATTGACATACAGTAATAATAAATTACATCGTTTTTTGCATATTATTTGTTTTTCATATTAATCTCACATTTTTAAGTCAATCTAAAATCACAATTCACACAATACAAAATAAAAATAAATTAATTCAACATTGAATGCATAACGATATCACATTTTGAAATTCATTTACTAATCGAAATGTAGTAAATGTGAAGCGGCTTCGGAGTATTCTGTCACTGTGAGTAGTCCCTGTCGATATCTGTCTTTGAGTTGTTGAAGGCGCGAGTCTATATGGCGGAATACTGGTCATTTGATTGACGAGCGACTCCTGCTGAGTACTGGACGACTTTAATTCCTGCTATGGCATGGGAGCTCTGAAGTAAATTAACAATCTCGTAGATGATCGGTTGTACATGTCGAACTTTCTTCTCAATCTTGTTGATTGATTGATGTTTTTCGCCAACTTCAGCAATATTTCAGCTATTTTGTGGCGAGAACTATTAAATAAGTTGAACAATTATGATAAATATATAAAATATCAATATAAAACCATTTAAGCTTTATACAAGTAAAACAAGAGTATAAAATATAAAAAAATATAAAAACATTATAGGAAAAATGACAACTGTTACAATATTTCAACTATAAATTTAATCCATTTATATCTTAATAAATAAATTGATTGCTTTTAAAAATTGAACGATTTTGTCGCCAGCGACATTTGTAAATAGGTCTTTACGGCAATCAGCTGAATAAAAATCACGCCTGATATCGGCAACACCTACACATTCAATTAAAACATGTTGAATTGTATAAGGACAATTGCATGGAATACATTCAGGTCGATCATCACTTTTGAGGATAAAACTATGTGTTGTTCTAGTATGTCCAATACGACATCGGGTCAACACTACCTGTTCCCTACGATTTTACCGCAGGAACCGACTTGTTTACCGACGTCTGACTGTATTCCATGCAGTTTATTATTAATTTGCAGATCCCATTTGGCCTGCCATAACTTTAAAATGTATTTAACGATTACTTAATCTTGTTGTGCCAGCTTTCTAAAGGGTTAGTAGTGCGTGATCCTTCTGTCTGGCAGTGGTTCCATAAAAATCTGTTGTTCTCATCCCAGTATTCAGTAACATAGCCGTTAAATAAAGTTGTGTCGGAAACATAGTATCTCCTTAATCCTAAAATGGTAAATCTGGGATATTAAATGTTAACTTGTGAGTGAACTCTTCTATTTCCACTTGTGTCATATTTTGTTAATCGATTTAGATAGGCCACTCCATAATATGACAATACTATCAGAGAGGGGNATAACAGCCTAACAGCAAATTGATTTTTCCAATAACAGATTACAGATAATTCAAATAAGTGATAACAGCTAACAGTGTATATCAAGTCAATAACAGCTAACATATAAATGTGAAACTTGGATAACAGTCATCTTATTCAATTTCTTGTGGATGAGATATACATTCATTGGCAATCATTGTTCATCATAAACATGTTCATTGACTTCATTATCAATACGTGTGGATCGTATTGCAAGGCAATACCAAGTCCCCTACAGTTAGGACAAGGCTTTATTACTAACAAAAATGGTAAAATATGTTTTCTAAGGCCCACAACTCTGTCAAAAATTAGTGCACCTGAAGCAAACTTTAACCTGGTCTGTAACTCATAAAGGTAGACTCACATACAAAATATCAGATCAATACCTGCAACACTTTAGAAAATAAATAAGGAAAATTGATATTTTACTAAATTTTTCAAAGTCCAAGGCCCAAAACTCTGCCAAAAATCAGTGGACAGGGACCAAACTTAAACTTGGTCTGTAACTCACTAAGGTAGACTCAAATACAAAATATCAGATCAATATCTCCAAGGGTTTAGAAAAAAGGTAAGGAAAACTGACGCGGGACTGACAGACGGACGGACAGAGCGCGAACCTAAAGTCCCCTTCGGTTATGGCAGGTAGGTGACTAAAAAGTACTTTATTTGTTACTCATTGTCACTGTACAAGGCGAAAAATACAATCCTAAACTTTTTTTAAATGTCTTGGATTAGGCTAGTTGAATTTTTCAGACACTTTTACAGTTCTACCCCTTCTAGTAGTAACAGCTCGCATGAAGTCTAATTTTTTTCGCGAATAAAATTATTGAGTCCTACCTCAGATCTGACAAACTCAAATGCCACAAGAAGTATTGTCTTAGTGATGCTTAGAATGAAATGTGCAGTTGAATACCTATTACATTTTCTTACTGCTTTGTGTTTTATCAACATATGTTTTCAATTGTCAAGATTAAATTTTCTTTTTTCATCACTTCTTGTATGAGTGTTTTTCAATTTCAACTCTTGTCATAGAGATAAATTATTATTCATTTGACTTATTTACCATATATAGTCTATTCTGATTTCTATATAGTACAGTATTTGACTGTTTTTGTTTAATCATATAGCTACTGTCTATAACTTCTTCGTCTACATTCTGGTTAATCAAGCTAATCCTAACTTGGAATTAGAGCAAAAAAGTCCCAAAACACCGTTAAATTATACGATATTAAAAAATTCAACAAGTGTATAAAATTCTAAGAAAAAGGTGTCAAGTCTTGAGGTTATAAAATGTATGTTGTGATGACCATGGGAGTTTACTTTATTTCAAATTCCCGGCACCTGAATCGGTTTTCAGGGGCTCTGGCTACAGAGCTGCCGGGCCCGTCCCCAGTTGGTGGATAGGGGAATGTCCTGTCTATGCGGGGCAGTCAGGTCGTAATACAGAAAGCCTGACCGCGAACCATTGTAGCCGAACTGTGTGGAGAAATGCAACGCTCCATGCAGTATAAAGACCCCTTCTATATTGCCTAAAGAGAGCAGTCTCTGGAACTCGTATAGAAGGCTAATTTTCCTGTCCCTACCCATTTCTCCCTATTCCAGTGGCAATCAACTTGTTGTCCCTTCCATAACTGCTTCTTTCTTCTCTTACTTATATTTTTTGATTAACTTTGATTAACTTGTTGTTTTCCTGATATAGCTGAATAATTGCTCGCTGGACGTTAATATCTAACTAATCAATCAATAAATTTATTTCAAATTGAACTATAAATAAAAAGCTGGTCAAATTGACCACAGGAAATGAAAAGTTGAATTACAAAATTGACTGAATAGTCAAAATGTAGACTAACAACTTATACAGTTGTAGGCAACAGCTAAATGATAATGCAGCAGGCGCGTGTGTGGGGGGGTTGAAAAGGGGGAATTCCAACTCAGAAATGAAAGGAAAAATGGCCGAGCGGAGCGAGGCGCGAAAATTTTTGGGTATTTCTTAGTAATAACACCAAACTGAACTGTTAACAGTGAACCGAATATTCATCATAACAGCTAACACAGAACNTCATCAGAGTCTTCTGGAATTCTGTATATCCAACCTTTGAAGCTTTGTGTACTCTAAGGTTGTTCACTTAATTTTAGAGTTCCCAATCTAATTTTAACAATTTATTATACTGTTTTCTATCAACATATGCCACAAGTATCCCCCTTTTCTTTTTGGTCTGATGTCTTTGACTGATATAACTCACTTTGTATTTTCAATTTGTTTTCGTTTATTACAGTTGAAACCATTAAAATAAGTACATATTTTTCTTTAATATGCAGTTTGGTTTGTCATTTTCACACTCTAGCTTTCTAAGTGTTACCCCTTTACAGCTTTGCTGTATGATGAGTTGGTAATTTCAAAAATCAGAGAAAGCTACCAACTGACATGTAACAGAAATTACCTGTAAAAATCATGCTCAATCCTGAACATTATCATGAACGAAAATAATAACATTTGCAATTTGTATTGTGCAAACATACAAGTACTCGTCAATGGTAGCTTTCTCTGGTTTATGAAACACCTTTTTCGATTTTCTACCTGGTTGTGTCTAGAAAAGGGCTGTACTGGCCGAAACCTTGGACTCTTCTTTCTTATCCCTTTGATATTTTGATATTTTAAATGGTTAGTAGTGCAGGATCCTTCTCCATAAAAATCTGTTGTTCTCAATCCAGTATTCAGTAACATAGTCTTTAAATAAAGTTGTGTCGGGTACCTTATCTGCGTTGTCGATGTCTTGCAGTGTGTGGAACCATACATCTTGTAGTTCATGTTGCGGAACCAGTACCGCTGTTCGTCTAACCAGCTGCGTGATATCGGCGTTGTCTTTGTAGTAGGGTTGGAATCCACACTTTTGAGTCTTGCGCCAGATGCTGTGCGTGTAGTGAAAGAAGCACCCTTTGATGGTCATGCCTGGGAAAACTGTACTGTCTGCAGTATTATTGGCAGTCTCATAGTCCATGAATACAGTATGTGGGTGGAGATTGATGTTGAGTTGTATGGAAACCTCTTTGATGTGTCTGAAAAAACTGGTGTAGGTGGTCTCGTTTTTCCCTGGTAGTAAGCCCAATACAAGTGTGAACATGGAACTGTCGATCATTGCATGGATAATATACCACTGATGAAATAACTATGTACCTGTTTAAAATGCTCCATCATAGAAAGAGTATCTGCGGCAGCAAGGTGTCTTAGGTTACTGGTTGTTGAAAATATAAGCATACGTGGGTAAATGTTGTCATCAGAAAGAAGAAATTGGTCTTGGAGGCTGATGTCTGTGGTAGTTTTTGGTAAACGGTTCTTGACATTGATCTCGGGTGGTAAAGCGAAGTCTTAGCTGAGTAGTATGTGGGTAGTCGTTCCACTCTGGTGTTCGTAGTTTTACAGCTTCTTCCTCGTAGATTAAAAGAATCTAACACCAGTGAAAGTGCGAGACAAGCGAATCTCAGACACCCAAGGGTAAGATTTCTAGTCTCGAACGAAGCTTGCTGAGTCCGAGATGATTGAAATTTTACCCGAGGGTGTCTGAGATTCGCTTGTCTCGCACTTTCACTGGTGTTTGATTTTTTTTTCTCACTGAATTCTCTCTAAAAAATACTAAAATCCACACAGAAATGTCGTCTCCATTCGCCTGTTTACACATGGAGTTACATCCCTTTTGATAACGTCATAAAATCTGGAATGTATACCCGAGCGCGCCATATTTTTAAATATTTTTTTTTCATATTTACCTTTGAAGTTTTACTTCAAATGATATATAACAATTTTATAATACACAGACTTAATATACTAATGGCCACCAGTGAGAATTTATTGAACAAATAATTCTAAATATTGCTTGAAACTTTTTTCCGGGAAAAGTCGCGTGTGAGCTGTCTTGTACCCCGGGGTACAAGACAAGGAAATCTCACACCGCTAAAAATAGGAACTGTTGTGTCTCAAAAGTGAGAATGTTGGAACTGGTGTCACCTCGGTCCTCGATCTGTCTTTAATGGTCTGGAGTATTATCATCACTTCTATTTTGGCTTGGTTTCTTGGACTGTTGTGTTGGTACCCACGTTTAACTATCATGTGTGTTAACTGTTGCATACAGGTACTGATGACGCATCTCCAATAGATACGTGTGTTGCGTTGACTTCTGATTCTGTAGCGATACCCATCTAGGACTAAACTGTCTTTGCCAAACAAAAGACTCTTCATAAGAAATATAATCCTCTTTATTGGCGTTACTTTTTCTGGGATGTGGGTTGGGTTTTTGTTCACCTTCTATACTGATGGTTTAGTCTTAGCCTTTGTTTCATTTTTTCAGATCTATTTTTACTTCTACTTCTTTACTGAGAGTTTCTCAGTTGCAACCTTTTTAAGTACGTTTTGTTTTTCCACCCTTTTTGGACAAGCTTTGTTGTTTGCTAAGTGTAGGCCATACCAGTTGGCACACTTGTGCAATCTTTAATGTTATGACTTCCCCCCACATTTGAAACATATCTGTTATTTGGTGCAGACTTCGGGTACATGGCCAAATAACACTGTATGGGTTTAGGTATGTAAGGTTTAACATAGTATCTCCTTAATCCTAAAATTACATATTGTGGTAAATCTGGGGTATCAAATGTTAAATTGTGAGGGAACTCTTCTATTTCCATTTGTGTCATATCTGGTTAATCGATTTAGATAGGGGACTCCATAATATGACAATACATGTACCATCGGAGTCTTCTTATTTTAACAATTAATTATACTGTTTTCTATCAACACATGCTACAAGTATTCCCTCTTTTCTTGTTGGTCTGGTGTCTTTGAGAACAACTGTATTCTTATATAACTCACTTTGTATTTTCAATTTATTTTCGTTTGTTAAAATACAGTTTAAACCATTAAAATAAGTACATATTTTTCTTTATTATGCCTTTTGGTTTGTCATTTTCATACTCTACCTTTCTAGGTGTTACCCAGTTACAGCTTTGTTGGAAGATGAGCTGGAAATTTCAAAAACCAGAGAAAGCTACCAACTGACATGTAACAGAAATTACCTGTAAAAATCATGCTCAATCCTGATCATTATTAATCGAAAATAATAACATTTGCAAATTGTATTGTTCAAACGTACAAGTACTCGTCAATGGTTTATGAAACACTTTTTTTTCTGCCTGCTTGTGCCTAGAAGAGGGCTGTACTTGCCGAAACGGTGGACTCTTTCTTTCTTGTCGCTTTGATATTTTTAATTGTTACATATGGCTCTTTGCAATGGGTTCATTCATTTAGTTAATGTTGTATTCCTCTTAAAATTCTGGAAAAAAAGCGCGACTTGGAAAATTTGGCGAAAACGTTTGATCATGTAGATATACCGCTTTTCCATCTCATGACGAGCGATACCGACGTTTCACGCGACTTTAATGCAAAACAGTGGCCGATTAATTGCACCGTAATAAGGTCTGGCTTTGATTGGTTGATTGTTGCTGAACGCCAACTTGAGCAATATTTTAGCTATATCGTGGTGTGAACTGTTGATGGTATAATAATAAATATAGGTAAAAAGGTTACTTAATACATATTGCAGAGATAAAAACATTTGTAAAAGATAAAACCATATAACAGACAATTTAAGATAGATAAATTTGATGAAATTTAAAAATTGGATAACATACTTATATTTTGCTATACAAATTAACAGCTTTTAAAAATTAAACAATTTTCTCGCCAGCGACGTTTGTAAATAATTCTTGAAGAGAAAGGTCTTGTTTTGTTGGTATGGGATAATTATTAACTATTCTATCTTATTTATCTACTTGGTATATTTCAACTCCTTGTCTGGGAAAGATTTGTTGAAGATAACGTACATTTGGCTTGAAAAAAAGTGCACGTATTTTCTTCGTAAGTACCAGAAAATATAATAACATCATCTGTGAGGCTTCAACATTTTAAGATGTTAAACTCTTTAGCAATTTTACACAAGCCTTTGATATATGCAAAATTCATATTGGTCTACTGTAAATGCGTTCGTTCTTCATGTGGTTCAAACATTTCTTCCTATGAATTCAATAACAGAAAAAACAAATTCAGCTAAACAGTCCAAATTTAATCTATTCTCTGTAATGCGTATGTTACAAAAACAGGATCCTTTTTAGGACGAATTGTTTTCTCTTTTTTACATCTTAGATTTTCAGTGTAATTTTTTTTTGTTATGGAATTCTCAGTAACTTCTGTATTTTTTTTCTATTTGTATTCTCAAGATTATTGTTTTCGTGAATAGTAACCGGTTAAATGTGGCGTAACAAAGCCTCTCATAAAGCCCGTCCGAGTTGGGACGTTACTTACCCGGACTGAGATTGTTTTATTTTCCTTGCATTTATTATCTAACTTTGGTACTAAACCTTTATTAATCGGTAGAATGGAATTATCAGTTGAAAGAGTCATGGCAGATGGAAGTTCTTTAGATATTCTTTGAGTTTTTTTTGTTTGTTTTTTTTTTTTGTGGTATTATAACATTTTGACTTTCTGTACTTTAAATATAGCAAATCTATTTTTATTCTTCAAGAATAAGGTATACCCTAAAATTCTTAATTTTGCAGTTCGCAAAAATCTTTCTCCCTTTTTGTCTCAAATGTCAATCGTTGCTGTTGAATATTGGTTCCAGTTAAAATAGGTAGATATCCTTGATATAAAAAACGACAGTAGAATACTGACGAAAAAAAAATAACAATATGAACAAGATTACACAAACCAAAAGACCAGAGACGCTACAGAATCACAAAACAAACATTACAAATACAACAAAAAATTAAAGCACTTACAATGTGAACTCACAAAAAGAGTGACATCAGGTGTTCTGGAAGGGTAAGCATGTCCTGCTCTGTATACAGCACACGACACACTGTCAGTAGGTAAATCCAGGGTTAAGTCAGAATCGTAATGCCAAATCCGGGTAGACGTGAATCTAACTGAAAATGTCAGTTTTCATTTGTGACACTGACATTTCATATCTTTCTATGATTTCATGGTGACGGCCATAGTATTTCTCAAGGGATGAAAGGAACAACGGCTGAGCATAGCCCTGACTCAGCAGTTTTTACTGTCATGTAGAATGAATAAAATGCCATAGTAAACAACAGTACCGGTCATACGAAATTAAGGTAGATAGACAGTGACATTAATATCCATGAGATTTTGCTGTAAGTCGGCACAATTGAAGAAGCAATCCTACAAAACTGAAATCTGTATTAAAAAGTATGGGTCACCATGCTTGCTTTTTCTAGAATTGAGATCAAAATTTTGCTCATTTTTAGCCATGTTTTACCTAAATTTACATAGAATGCACGGGGAAAGTATGGAAAGGCAATTTTAAGCTTAATAGAAATGAACTTTTTATCCATGAGAATTTAATGTATTTTTGTGAACAGATAGTTTATGGTGTAATTTATTGGTTACAATAAAAAAAAATGTATATTTCACCATGCTTGTAACGGATATATTTTACAAAGTTTCCGGATTAAACAATACTTACGGGAAAAGGGAGTTCAGTTGCGGCAGAGTAAACGTAATAAATAACTAAATACCACAGTTACTGTGAATTTACTTTCTGCATATGCACATTTCGACAACTTATGTCTCTTCAGTGCAGATAAAATCTAAACGTTTGGAAGATATGAAGAATCCCATCTGTCATTCAATTATGACGTCACAAAGGAAAAGCGGTCAGATTATTTTTCCGGTCCGAATATCAAACCTACCCCGTATTCGACTCTTTATCTTCTAATGCGCAATTGAATTGCGCAGCGCAACTGTGTCTATCTACCTTAAGTTAGTATAAATCCATCATATGACAATAAATTTTCTCCTGCACATTCAATATTCAATAAATATTCTAATTGTTGAAATTCAATATTTGTCAAATGGGCATCATAAAATGAACTAATACTAGTAATTGTTAATACAGTTGATCCGGTGTCTAAAAGATCTTTTACTTAAACTTCCCTTGTCGTCCACAGGGAAATTCTGGCGTGGATTTTTTTAATTGTATTTTATTTGTCTCTCTACAGTCTACAAATGATCTGTGATTACAGACTATCTAATTACCATCCTAATCAATTAAAGCAATGCATAATATTGGAAAATGTCAATCACAAACAGCCATGAGGGTATGACCCCCTCCTAAACGGACTTATCCCGAGGGAACCCCGGGATACAGAAATAGGACCCAGTATTCCAGGCTGCGGGGTATAATCCCTCCAAAACTGGATGTCGGTGGTTATGCGGGATGAATAAATACCCAACCCATCTTTTGGATGTGATGTAAACTCAGGTCCACGTGTTGGAAGAAATGCCACGCTTCCTGCATGTTAAAGAACCCTTGTAGCAAGCTCTATTTTGAGTGGTCCGTAGGTGATTAGCTACAAGGCTAAATTTCCCCGTCCGTTTCGATTCACCCTTCTTTTCCAGTGGAATTTCCCGTCCCATGACCTTTACCATACCCAAAGTGATTATTTATTAACAAACTTGTTCTCGACTTGATATAGCTGATATATTGCAGTAGACGTTAAACAATATTCAATCAATCAATCAATCACAAAACGTAAGATTTTGTGTTTTTTTTAACAAGATGGAGGCTGTCTTCAATGTGTCAGTAAAAATGAACAATTCGATGAAATTTCATTTTTGTCTGGATCATTTTAACTACCATCCTATCTGTTTATTTTCAGTTCCTCTGAATTTAATTAAGAATCTTTATTGCATATTGTATTATTTCATGTCCTGGTAGAGAGAAAGTATTTACATTTTTATACGACCGCAAAAATTTGGTGGTCGTATAATGGTAAGGCGCTGTCGTCGTCGTTGTCTGTAGACACTTTTAGTTTTGGCCAATAACTCAAGTTCAAGTTGTTCAATCCTCATGAATTTTTTTCACAATTTTCTTGGCACAAAAGGAAGGTGTGGATCGGTTTTGGTCATTATGGCCCCTCCCGTTTTTAAAATAGGGGCCACAAAGGGCAAAATTAGGTGTTTGCACCTATTTAGCTGTAGAATATTTATTAATTATCGGATTTTGATGGGGTTTATTTCAGTGTGCTCCTGAGGTAATTTCCAATCAGTAGTATGTCAACGGATTTCACGTCTCATGTACCGTTCATGAGATAAATGGGGTGCAAAAGGGGCGAATTTTAAAAAAGATATTTTTTTTATTTTAAGTCCGATTTTGATGCCGTTTTTTGCAAGGGATTCCTTATGAAAAATAAGTACGCATCATCAGATTTTTGATAATTTGTTTCCTTTCCGAGTTATGAGGGGCCAAACGGGGAAAAAATTGAAAACATGCAGATTACATAAAATTGTTATTTTTCATTGGATTTCAATGGGATTTTTTTTCTTTTGATTCGTCATGATATAAGCTTTAAGTAGTATGTGAACAGATTTTGTGTAACTCTTACGGCTTCCAAGTTACAAGGGGTGAAGTTGGCGTAAAACATCAATCAATCAATCAATCAATCAAAGGGGCCAAAATTGCAATTTCTCTTACTAATTATGTGAAATCTTTATTTTTCATCGAATTTTGATGAGATTTTTTTTTCTTTGGATTCCTCATGATATAAGCTTTCAGTGATATGTATAGGGATTTCGCTTAGCTTTTACCGTTTCTGAGCTACAAGGGGTTAAAGGGGTCAAAATTGCAAATTTTTCAAAATATGTGAAATCTTTTATTTTTCATCGAATTGCGACAGGATTTTTTTCTTCATGATATAAGCTTTCAAAGTTATGCCAGCCGATTTCAAGTAGCTCCTACTGTTTCCGAGCTACAAGGGGTGAAAGGGACCAAAATTGCAATTTTTTTCGAAATATTAGAAATTTTTAATTTTCATCATAGTTCTTTATTGTGTGCATTTAATTACTGTATCAAGCTCTTTATTGTGTCCTCATTCATTTTGAATTACACTCGTTCATGCTGCGCTCGGCGTAGCGCTTTATTGATGCTTGATTTGTTGTTTCTTTTCGCTTTCTGTGATGAAAATCACACTATGCTCTCTCTGAAAAAAATGAGAAAATGAACAACAGAAAACCTTAGTTTAAGTATTAACAGAAATATCAGTGATTTTTTTAAATAAATACAAGGACAGTCATCCAGAAAGAATGTCTCATTAAAAAACCAACGAAATATGAATAGCTTTAAAAGTAACAGTGGACAGAAATTTCAAAAACAGCCCTTAAAATTTATACGAAATAGCAGGCAAAGTCAAAAAATATGTAAATTTCGAAATTAACTTGGGATATTATAAATATCTGCTTCTGATATTTGTTTCAATTAAGTAAACATTTTGTTGTTGGGCCTTTTCTGCTACAAGAAGCAGGACTCCAATCACGCCTTTTGGCATAAAATATGCCTTTGCTTTCTATTTTGTTAACCAAGACCAGAATTTGAGAACTGTACGGATCTTAAGACTAAATAAAAATTTTGTTTTACTATCAAAATCTTGAATAATATCATAGTCATAATGAGATTCCTTACAGGGTCGTTTCATTTACTAGACTTCAGATTGATGAAATTAAAACAAAACATCATTAAAAAGGTTAATTATGCGTACCCTTACATGTATTAATCAACGCAATGAACAGTTACATAACAGCAAATTTTTTTTTGCTAAATCAAGTGTACAGTCCTCTCATTTTTAAGACTATCTTCGGACATTATTATTACAATTGTAAATCACCTTGCCAACTTCATAACGGCTACATATACTCACAAATGTACAGATTTAAGACTTTTGCAGCAAACCACTTCCCAGAATTTCACCACAAAAGTGGCAATATCTTGCCTCTTCTGGAAATACCCGGCACCTGAATAGGTTTTCAGGGGCTTTGGCTACAGAGCTGCCGGGCGCGTCCCCAGGTGGTGGATAGGGGAATGCCCTGTCTTTGCGGGGTAGTCAGGTCATAATACGGAAAGCCTGACCGCGAACCATTGTAGCCAAACTGTGTGGAGAAACGCCACGCTCCATGCAGTATAAAGACCCCTTCTATATTTCTCTAAAGAGAGCAGACGCACTGGGTGTCGTATAGAAGGCTAAATTTCCTGCCCCTACCCATTTCTCCCCTTTTCCAGTGGCAATCAAAAGTCGTTGTCCCGGTTGTCCCTTCCACCTATTTCTTTCTTCTTTTACTTACAATTTGTTTTGAATTGATTAACTTGTTCTCGTCCTGATATAGCTGAAATATTGCTCATTGGACGTTAAACGCTAACTAATCAATCAATCTTCTGGAAATATTTTCAATATACATCCTTCCTTAATGATATTTTTGTAATATGTACTTATTTCGTGGAAAGGTTGAAAGGTCCTGCATCACTGCATTTGATATGAATTTTTTTATGTTTTGTTCCAATTTTTGTTTACTGTTTCAATTATTTCTGGTAATTCTTTTTCTTCAAAACATGGAAGCAATTTATGCTTGTAATTAACCTGATGTAAACAGTTCGGTTTACAAAATAAACATTTCAATGAATCGAAAGATAGAAAAGTACCCCTAAAGGGGCCCACCTGACACCAATTTTTCAAATTTGTTTTACGAAATTTTGTCCGGATTATTAAATATTTCATCTGGACTACATATTTGTAATAAACTTTAACTGCGAGCATTTGTCTAGTCAGTACCTGTGTGGGGTGTGTACTTCATTGTAAGGGTACTCGTCTTGATAAGTTGGACTTTTTTCTAGTTTGCTTTTTACTGCGAGTCTTTTTTTTTTGTGTATTTATTTTTTAGCCATTCACCACAAATAGGGGAGGGTTTGGGTCCAAGAAAATGAGTTTAACACCACCGCAATTTTTGTGCCTGTCCCAAGTCAGGAATATGTTGGTCATTGGCTTGTCCTTGTCTTCTTATAAAATTTTAGTTTCTTGATATTTGGGTTATTGGATGTTTGTTTCCATTGATTTATTAATTTTTTTTACCTTTTTAGGGCCATTTAGGACTTGCTATATGGTGTGAGGTTCCTCACTGTAATGAAGACCGTAAGGTGACCCCTAGATGCTTTGTTTTAGGTCGTTTTAACCTGGATGTGGGATGTTGTCTCCTTGACATTTACCCCATTTCCTTTCTTTTTCAAATTTAAGTCCATACACATGTAAATCTGGGATTTATTGTTTCGTCATTGGCAACATTTGTTACTGTTACCATTAGAAGGAGTTAACATAGAGAAGATGCATAGCTTAGTTTGTTTCCAATCCTTGTTGAATAAATAACTACTTAAATTTAATTTGTTAAGTTATACTTATTCTCATATGTGTCAAAGTTTGAAGTTGCATTCGTATTTCTAGATATATTTGCTCTACAGCGTTTACATGTTGCCTTGTGATATTTATTCGTCTCGTATTCAGTCACTTGAAAAGTATTATTTTTTTCAACAATAACTATTTGTCGAAGAAATACTTCGAACTAACTTATCACATTCAAACTTTAGTTATAATAAATGGTGTTTACTTATTTTGTGGGAAAAAAACCCACCTGCAAAAGATTACTCTAGTATTTTTACGTACGCTATACATGTATAAACAATGCTGTGTGAAACATAGTGCGAGCTAAAGCTTGTTATCCATTGACGAAATATGACACGTTTACATTTCGAATTAATTTAATCAATGGTATTTCAATTTTTTCACATTCTGTGTCATTTTTTTGTAGCAGATGTTATCGGAGTCGAATCACCTGATTTAGAATAAAAGATTTTTTTGCCTTCTATTTTTGTTAATCAAGGCCTATTTCTGACAATTCTCTCTCATTAAAGGTTGAAAGCAATTATTCATGTGATTGATATGCATACAGTTCGGTTAACAAAATAAACATTTCAATGAATCAAAAGATAAAAAAGTGCCCCTTGCAGGAACCCCGTTGAAAATTTTTAATGTTTTCAAATTTAACTATATATTGTTATTATCCTATAAAGAATGAAAGCATCACTTCTAATTGGGATCATTTCAAAAGTTTTGATATTTGCAAGTGATTTTCCACAAGTCAATTAAGACATATCAATGAAAACGAAAATACTATTTGATTGCTGGGCAAGCAAATGTAAATATCTGTACCTTCCAGTTAAGGTTCTGCGCAAGGTAGTTTATCAAATGTCCTTGTTGTGATCCGAATTTCAACGCGCCTTTTCTTGATATCTATCTTGTTCTGTAAATGCTTTCAAAGTCTCCAAAAACTTTCTCTTCAGTTTCCTGCTTCAGTGTCATTGTGTCGCCTGCGTTCACGCAGTGGCGACATATAGGATCACTATCCGTCGTCTTAGGTCGTCGTCCGCGTCGGCGTCACAAAAATTTCTGTCAGTTTTCTCAGGAACTATGTTTCCGATCTTTCTGCAATTTGGCATGGAGTATCAGTATGGGGACCTATACCGTGTGATAGAGTTTGGGATCTCTTGCATGCCAACTTCCTGTTTGACGAAACTTAGAATATTTTTTGCGCCTTGAAATTTCTGTCACATTTTTCTCAGGAACCATAGATCCCAGCCTTCTACAATTCAGTATGGAGTATCAGTATGGGGACCTATACCGTGTAATAAAGTTTGGGATATCTTGCATGGCCCGCCGTGCGCGGTCCCGGCTTATGAATAGGCCCGCAGCATCCTCTGAGCTTGGAGTATGAGTCTTCCTAACAGAGGACCCCGAGGGAACCCCGGGATATAGAAATAGGACCTAGTATCGCCGGCTTGCGGGATGTGACCCCTCCTAAACGGAGGCTGACCCCGAGGGTCCCGGGATATAGAAGTAGGACCCATTCCGTGGTTGTGCGGGATTAATAAATACACAACCCATCTTTCGGATGGGATGTAAACTCAGGTCCACGTGTTGGAAGAAATGCCACGCTTCCAGCACGTTAAAGAACCCTTGTAGCAAGCTCTTTTGGGGGGTGGTCCGTAGGTGATCGGCTACAAAGCTAAATTCCCTGCCCTTGACGATTTCACCCTACTTTTCCAGTGGCAGTCAGAATTTCCCGTCCCATGGCCCTTTCCATACCCCAAAGTGATTATTTATCAACAAACTTGTTCTCGTCTTGATATAGCTGAAATATTGCTGAGTAGACGTTAAACAATATTCAATCAATCAATCAATCTTTTCGTCTTGATATAGCTGAAATACTGCTGAGTAGACGTTAAACAATATTCAATCAATCAATCAATCCTAACAAAGGGCCCCGAGGGAACCCCGGGATATAGAAATAGGACCTAGTATCTCCGGCTTGCGGGATGTGACCCCTCCTAAACGGAGGCTGACCCCGAGGGTCCCGGGATATAGAAATATGACCCATTCCGTGGTTGTGCGGGATTAATAAATACACAACCCATCTTTCGGATGGGATGTAAACTCAGGTCCACGTGTTGGAAGAAATGCCACGCTTCCAGCACGTTAAAGAACCCTTGTAGCAAGCTCTTTTTGGGATGGTCCGTAGGAGATCGGCTACATGGCTAAATTCAACGCCCTTGACGATTTCATCCTACTTTTCCAGTGGCAGTCAGAATTTCCCGTCCCATGGCCCTTTCAATACCCCAAAGTGATTATTTATTAACAAACTTGTTCTCGTCTTTATATAGCTGAAATATTGCTGAGTAGACGTTAAACAATATTCAATCAATCTCTTGCATGGCCACTTCCTGTTGATGGAACTTGGAATTTTTTTGTCGATTGGTGTCACAAAAAAATTCTTTCTCATTTTACTCAGGAACCATGATTCCCAGCCTTCCGTAATTTAGCATGGAGTATCAGTATGGGGACCTATATCGTGTAAAAGAGTTTTGAATCTGTGCCATGCCCACTTCCTGTTTGATTGAACTTAGAATATTTTTCGAGTCTCGAAAATTTCTGTCACGTTTTTCTCAGACACCACACATTACCTAAATTTAAAATTGAATTTATTAATTTTTCTCGTCCTAATATAGCTGAAATATTGCTCACTGCACTTCAAACTAAAATTAATCAATCAATAATCAAAAGGTTATGTCACTTTACCTACACCTGTATAGTTTTAATAGTTTTTTTTTAAATCACTGAAAACTCTTTCGACAGATGCAAAATGTGGCTTGAATCGAAAGGCATGCTTATTTACTGAGACAGAGAATATTAAACATTCCCATTCCAATGAGTTAAAGGAATTTCAGACATATCTACACATGACTGATATTCATCAACCTCGTGTTGTACGTTCCTTCCAGAAATATGCCGGCAGATAAACAAAAAACTGAACGAAATACAGACAAACACTGGAAAAGTTCTGCTAGTAAGAGACGGAAGGAACCAGTTGTTCTGACACGTTGTATCGGACACACCCGATCAACCCATAGTTATATAAAATACAAGGTTTTCCGCAATTTTAGCAGTAATCTCATTGTTTTGTATTTCCTTAGAAATTGGTGGATATCTTTCTTCGTAGCCATTGTCTCGTGAAGGACACTCACCGTTTTATCTATAGTGCATATTTTAAGCAGTTTTATGAATAAGAAAACTACAACAACAGTCTTTTCTATGATCCTACGTTCCAATATCCCGATCTTCTCTCCGGTGGTGTATTGGTCCGACGGTTCCTAAATCACATATTACCTATTATCATTATCAGACTAAATTTATTTGTCAGAGGAAAGGGTCCGTACAGTACGAAAGAATGTTGAGAACATGAATCGAAACAGAAAACAAATATTTATCTTGCCATTTATGACTCTCTTCATGCGAAGAAAGTAGTGGTGGCATATTAATATTCTACTATTATTACTAGTAAATACTCAACAAAGCGAAAGAATAAACAAGTTTCCTCAGGCAGATGAAGAAGTCGCAATATCCAAATGGCTCCTAAATAACTTCCGTTATATCGTACGTGAACGAGATTGATATGATGATACATGTATATCCACCGAAGATGAAATCTGAGGTCGATATGTGTTCTTTGTCAATATTACATCATATCGACCTCATTCTGACAGGCCTGCCAACCTTCCTGCTTTCTGGGGGTTTGAGGGAAACCCCCCATGACGGCTCCAAAAAGCAAAATTTGAAATTCCAGAAAAAAAGACACTTGAAGACAATTAAACAACTAAGTAAGAGTTGAATGTAATAATTAAACACATAAGAACACTATAAACAACAAAAGCATATCATAAAACCCCCTATAGCCAAGTTATAAGGAGTTTCCTAATTTGACACGCAGCAAAACCCCCATGGCGATTTTCAAAAGTTGGCAGGCATGCATTCACAGCGTGCAATTGTAACATAAGCAGCAAAAACCCCATGGCGATTTTCAAAAGTTGGCAGGCATGCTTTCACAGCGTGCAATTGTTACATAAGAATCATAATTTGTAGGAACAGTTAAGATCTTAATTTAGATTTGTCTTAATAATTAATGAAATAATTAAAAATGAATGTATTTAACAGTTAAAGCACTATAGTGTGTATTTGAAATATATAACCGATTTTCATAAAAAAAAAAAAAAACATTAAAATGAAAAAAAATAATACTGTATTGTTCTTTTTACAAACATCATACAAACACCTAATACAGTGGTTGTACAGTAAAACATAACCAATCACACCATTGTACCATACACCATACACCATTACACCATACACCATGAACCATTACACCATACACCATGCACCATGCACCATACACCATATACCATGTACCATACACCATACACCATGCACCATACACTTTACATCTTACACTATACACTATGTCCAGTACAATGTATTTGCATTTTGGTTTTTATTTTATAGTGGCCGGTACATACAACCTCGGGCATACAACAAATGAATTTTATCTTTTTGTAGGACAAAATGAAGATTTTTAATAAAAATTTGTCTCGGCGAGATCTCATTTTTCGGTCTCAATTCTAGAATACTTTCCACAAAGCTTGTTTTTTACAATCGTGTAAATAAAATAAAGGGTGATACAGATTTTCGTTTCCCGTATTTTATTTCGCGTGTTGCTTTTCTCGCTTTTAAAATGTCATTTTTGCCCACATCTTATTTAATAAGTATTTCCTTTATATCTTTCGATTATCGAGCGTACATTAATATATCATTATGAAGGCGGCAAAGGCTTAGGGTTATCATCGTACAGCGTCCATAACCTTTTTT